>JACXGJ010017418.1:0-11199 GCA_016801105.1 Esox niger
ACTACATAACCCTGTTGTTACTTTTTAAGAGCTAGTCATACTAGATAAACTATGCTACATAACCCTGTTGTTACTTTTTAAGAGCTAGTCATACTAGATAAACTATGCTACATAACCCTGTTGTTACTTTTTAAGAGCTAGTCATACTAGATAAACTATACTACATAACCCTGTTGTTACTTTTTAAGAGCTAGTCATAGTGGAAGCAACTACATGACATTACCCTGTTAGATCATTATAAATAGTCATACTATAAACAAGTAGTCCTTATTCCTTTGTTAATCTATACAGGCCGGTCATACTAGAAACCAATGCATTACTCCTTTAAAACGAACTTCATTTTCAAATTGGAAGCCTGTCTTCCCCCACCCATGAATCTTTTAAGCGTGTCGTCACATTTTTTAAATCCATTTAAAGTCTGCGTGTGTTTCTCTATGCAGGCGTGTCAGCCAGCATCCGACCCTCTGTGGACGTGACCACCCAGGGACCAGAGCTCCTGTCTGGAGTGGCTATGCAGGAGGACGGTATCCCGGACGTGGCCTCCCCAGGCCTCAAGGAAGTGGAGAAGGCTGTGCAGGAAGTGGTGGGGTTTGAGGAGCCGGTGGTCGAGGAGGTGCTGAAGGAGTTGTTAGAAAGAGTGGTGGGGGCCGCTCTGGGGGAGGTGAAAGGAAATGTGGGGGAGGTGGAGGTAGAAAAGGCAGAAGGTGGACGGGAGGAGGAGGCAGGAGAAGAGCACAGAGTGGAGGAGGAAGAAGATGAGGAAAGAGAGTTGGGGCAGCATGAGGTGTTAGCTGAAGTTGTGGAGTGGGTGACGGATGGAAGTCAAGGAGATCAAACAGATGCTGAGGAGGAGGAGGTTGGAGATAAGGAGGTGGAGGGAGAGATAAAACCTGAGCATGAGGAAAAGGAGGTTGGAGGAGTAGGGGAGGTGGAGGATAGTGTCACAAAAGAAGGGGAGGTGGGTAGAGCAGAGGACAAAGAGGGGATGGTCTCAGAGGACGAAGGAGCGGCTGGGAAAACTGAGGAGGAGTTTGGGCAAAAGACAGAGGTGCCGGCCATGACGGAGAAGGAAGGAGGAGACAAGGTTTTTGAGGCAGAGGGAGGTGAGGGTTTAGGCGGGGAGGAGGAAGTGGCGGAGGTGGATGAGTATGAGGAGATGAAGACAACTCAGTCAGTAGTGGGGGAGCAAAGGGGGGAGGTGGGGAACGAGGAGGTGGCTGGAGGACAGATGGAAGATGGGGTGGAAGACAGTGTGGAGCGAGTGGTTGGGGAGGCAGGGGGTGAGGCAGTAGGAAACGAGGAGGAAGGGGGTGAAGAGACAGTGGGAGACCAGGAGGGGGAGGGTGTTGAAGGGGTGGAGACTGCAGGCCAGCTGGGAGGAGAAGAAAGAGGAGAAAAAGGAGAGGCCACTGTAGAGGTGACCCCAGACACCGTCCCAGCTGATGACCAAGGTAATAAACAAGGCACAGCATTTTGCTATTTTTTGGGTCCTGAGTTTTAACCATGAAATTCTCTGTAGATACACACCTGAAACCTCCTGCACATTCGTGGATGAGGAGTGGATTGTCCTCCTTCACGTCATGTAAACCTTTCTCTGTTCCCTCAGTCTCATGGACGCAATGTTGCATGTGTCAGCAGGTATTAAACCTCTGAAGCCAGTCCAATAATAAACACACTGGTGCTCTTTCCACGCCGTGCTATGTAGGCTTTGACATGACACTCGTATCAGCTGTAACTTGTGAGGGGAGACTATTACAAATACGAAGACATAACATTCCCACAGACTATTTAGTGAGCGTATCAGTCACACAACAAACTGACAGGCAGTCAAAATAGCCATTTCATTAGATTTTTCCTGTTGCAGACATTGGCTGCTCACCCCGGTAGAACAGACGATGAAAAACAAACGAAAACCGACCGCCACAACCCAGACAACCTGGTGTTCTTTCTCGGCGACATCACATTTCAGTCATTTAGATGGCCCTCTCATCCACAGTGAGAGGTAGCCGCTATAAACCTGCGCTATCAACACGCTGTTTTGGGAAGAGGGGATGGATGTGCCAGTTGGAAGCTGGGGATAATTGGGCAGCGATGGTTACTCCATGCCATTGGAGTCACAAAGCCACAGGGCATCTCTTTAAGGTCCCATCCGAATGACAACACCCTGCATAGGGAACCCCTGATGCGCTTTTCCCTACCCTTTGGGGTTTGTTCTTTTCCACCCACTGGCCCTCCAACACCACTTCCAGGAGCACCTGGTCTCCCGTCCTGTGACTGACCAGGACCGACCCTGCTTAACTTCAGTAGCAAGCCAGCAGATGTATCCAGGATTCTAAGCCTGGTTCTATACAGGACCCTCCGGTGGCGGACCCCAGAACGCTACGATGCTAATTAAAATAGCCGGAGCTTATAACCTCTGCTGTTCCGTAATGAGCTAGAGAGGCGGGTCTGTCAAATGTTTAGTCAAATGAGAAGAGGTGCGGGGGGTGGGGCAGGAGGTTCAGCCATAGACAGCCAGGAACAGCGCCGTGCCTTGCTTCATAAAGAACCTATCACACTATGAACACAATACATCCTGCCAGGCCTGTAGCGCCGGATATAGTTTTCATTAAAAGACCAGAGATTGGAGGACACAGCCTATAAGAAAAAGGACATTTAAGACACTCTCACTCATGAATCTGTATCCGTTCCAGGCACACAGCCAAAGCCTGTGCTGCTGTAGGACACAGACCCACCCAAACACACACGTCTATACGTTAGCCCCCTACATTCCATATGTCCACTCTAAACTCCTCCACCTTGGGCCTCCTCATTAACACGCTGGTGACATATGTTTCCGACCGTGCCAGGGGAGTCTCTGAAGGGCACCAGCCCGAACAGCCCCCACCATCCTGGGGCGGAGACCGTGAGCAACACCATGGGAGGAGCCGAGATACTGGAAGACTTCGAACCGGAGTCAAATGACGTCAATGAGATCATTACGACTAAGGAGGACCTTTTGAACCTTGACCTTGGCAAGGCCACGCCCACTCTGGATAATTTTGTGGGTGATGTTTCTGCCATGGCCGAGGAGGCGGAGCAGGGAGAGACTGATGAGCTAGTGGAGGTTACTACAGGTGACGAAGTAGCTCATGTAAAACAATTCAGGGAGGCCTAAAGACAACTGACAGTGATTGACTTAGACTATTTAAGTACTGACAAGCATTATGACTATTTAAGTACTGACATGCATTATGACTATTTAACTACTGACAAGCAGTATGACTATTTAACTACTGACAAGCATTATGACTATTTAAGTACTGACAAGCATTATGAGTATTTAACTACTTTCAAGCATTATGACAATGTAACTACTGACATGCATTATGACTATTTAACTACTGACAAGCATTATGACTATTTAAGTACTGACAAGCATTATGACTATTTAAGTACTGACAAGCATTATGACTATTCAACTACTGACAAACATTATGACAAAGTAACTACTGACATGCATTATGACTATTGTATGTAAATACAGACAACAAATATGACTATTTGACTACTGACAATTATTCTAATGGTGTAACTACTGACATTTTGATTATATAAATACTGACAAGCTTTATGATTATGTAACTACTAACAGTAACTACAACAGTTTAAATATTAGGACAAAATCCCTCAACTTGGAATAGAATATTTGTCTTGAAGCAAAATAAGTCTGTTTTTCTCCCAATTCTCCTCTCCTCTTATTCCATGTTCAGAACCAGGAGTTTTGGGTCTGGAGACATGGAAGATAGGGGTCATCGCGGCTGCTGTGTTCCTTTTCTTGGAGACCATTGTCCTCATGGTCTACGTCCTCATGGGTCGGAACCACACCAACAGGTGTGCCAGTCTGAACACAGGAAGGATGAGGGCCGTTCAACATGTTCGGCTGCATCATCCCTCAAATGGATGAGACAGTAGAATTGGCCTGGCTTAGTCAAGTTCAGATTAACACTAAACCCCATGTAATATTTATAAAACTGGGGTACGTTATTCCCAGCATTCTTGTTCTTATAAACTTTAATAAGCCAGATCAATGCTAATCTACTTGGCCCATTTAACGTTATGGGTTAATTATTGGGATGAAATACATTTAAGATTGTGTACAGTATAAGTCTGTCTGACACTACATCTGTGTGTGTGTAGTGGCCAATCCACAGCGCGGGTGTGTGAAGATGGGGGGTTGGCAGAGTGCCGACGAGGCCCTCTACCCGCTACAGATGGAGTCTGCCAACGGTACGCACTGAAAAGAAGTCCTTTAATTGGGAACTGAACACAACCTACTGTATGTCCAAACTGCAGGTTACCTTGCTCCGGTCAAAACTACATTACCCACAATACTGTTCATGTAATTACGACTGCTGTGCTGCTACCAACCAGGCTGTCTGAACGCAGGCTACAGGGTGTACGCACACACACTCACACACGCACGCACACATGCACGGACGCACGCAGAAATAATCTTCTGAATCTTGCAGACATCTGTTATAAGACCGCGGGGTCACGTGCGAGTAAGCCCAAACCCAAATCCGTAAGCAGACCTAATCAAGCTGCTGGAAAGCATGCAAATCCTTGACAACAGGCAAAGTGTATGAGCATAATAATAACAAAACCCCTCCGATATGATCCTCTCCTGTAGCGCCGGTTCTGTGGACCCGTCAGAACTGGACACGTCTCTGAACCATCGGGAGGTGGTTGGAGGCGTCCAGATGAATCCTCCTAGGGACGACCCCGCTGATGACCTTGCCGACCCTTCACCCGCTGTCAGAACATCAGTCCTCTAGTCCTCCATCTGGCCCCGGTCCTCTCAATTCATCAGTCTGTCGGTCTAGAACCCCACCCCCGCGCACTTGGGGGGCGGGGCTCCTTCAATGTATTTCCCCAAATCCCAGTTGGAGGATTCCCGGAGTCAGAGGGAAAATTGGAATCCTCCTACCAGGATGTCTGGAAAACCAGTGAAGCGACACACCAAACAACCAACATCCCTCTTCAAGTCCAACCGAGCAGTCTCATTCATATAGTTTACTTTCCTATGGGCTCGGACACCCTGGTACAAGCAGCTGGTGTCCGTCCATTAGAATCTGACTGGAATAACAGACGGCATTCTCTATACATTACAGTTTCACGTCTTAAAATGGTGAAGAAAGCCTCAGGTTGTTAACACCCAGATGGTGACCGTCGGCATGGACTGGGCTGGATTGGGATCCATAGTGTTTGTCTGTGTTAGTGTGTGTGTATATGTGTGTGTGTGTGTGCGTATGTTAGTGATAGAGAGAACAACTTTGAAAAAGCGTGGGATGTGTGAGTTTGCGAAAGAAACACAGTGAGAGAATCGGATTGTGTATGTCAGAGCTAAAGCGTATGAATTTGTGTGTGTGTGTGTGTGTGTGTGTGTGTGTGTGTGTGAGAGAGAGAGACAGAGACATTGAGAAACAAAATATATTTGAACGGAGGCTAGAAGCCATTATAAATATACATTTCTGGTAGTGCTGGGTGTCAATATTAGTCACAAAAATGTAAGCATGAAAACAAACGTCACTAATGATTACAAATGTTATTAAATGGGGCCTAATTCATTTTCTAAACCAATTAATAAATACGTTGTTTTGAAATGAAACCATTGAAGTTTTTAGTTATGAAGATGAACTACAGAAAAACATGTACAGAATAAATCTATGTTCAAAGTACAGCTGTCCTGTCAGATGAATTTCTGTATGTGTGTCTGCAACAACCTCTGCATATTCTCAAGTTATAGACTTAATTCCATCATTGATTTTTTAATCGGTCAGGTACATAATTATTCAGATCCTTCATTCTTTGTGGAAGCACCTTTGGGTGTCAGGACGGCTTTGAATCTTCTTGGATATGCCTCTTACAGCTTTGTACACTTGGATTTGGGCTGTTTCTCCCATTCTTTTAGTTTGATCCTAACTGGATGGGGAGCGTCGCTAAAACGCTATCTTTGGATCTCACACCAATGTTAAATGGAATTTGGCTGGGCCACTCAAGGACATTCACGCTGTTCCGAAGCCACTCCAGCGTCGTCTTGACTGTGTTCTGGCTCGTCATCATGCTGAAAGATGAATCAGGTTTTCTTCAAGGACCTGCCTGTATTTTGTTCAATTCAATCATTGACTCAGTTCTGACTCGTCTTTCGGTCCCTGTTGCTGAGAAGCATCCCCATGGCATGACGCTCCCACCACCATGTTTTGCCTTATGGATTATAAAACCAGTTGATGAGAAGCATCCCCATAACATGTCGCTCCCACCACCATGCTTTGCCTCATGGATTATATTAACCAGGTGATGAGGGGTACGTTGTTTTGGCCAAACGTAGCGCTTGGCATTCGGGCATAATAGTCACAATATAATTTTTCCTCGTGCTAAGTCAGGCAGCATGTCATATTCCTTCATGCCTTGGCTGTTCTACCCTTCTACCATTTCTCAATGATGGAGGCCACCATGCTCCTGGTCCACTTGGCTGTTGCTCTGAGAAGTGTGGAGAAAGTGAAAACATGGAGAAAGCAAAGGGGTCTGAATAATTTCCCAAGCCACTGCATACATACTTCCGTGTTTTTGGGTGAGCTCCCAGATTTGTCCCTGCTGCGCTGGAATCACGAGGCTCGATGTGTTTAGGGGGGTGTGTGTGTGTGAGCGGGCTACTTGGGGTGAAAGGCCTAGTCATGCGGTAGGACTGGGCTCAGTGTGTGTGTGCGTGTGTGTTGCAAACTATTTAAGAGAGAAGAAGGCAATGGGCTGCCCCTAGGGGGGGTTTATCTTGGGTTAGACTGAGAGAGAGGAACAACATGCCAAACCACAGGTAGAATCTGCATATTGGTCATCGTTTGTTTCACTTTGGTGCTTGAAGAAGGGGTTGGTGAAGATATGGCGCCGAACGGGTTGAAAGGTCACTCAGGACAACTGTCGTGGTTTTTATTCTGTGGTGGTTTTCGTCTTTTGAGAAACTCTCGTCCAGCCATATCATGGGTGGTAGGAGACACAGATATCCGCCTTCTTGATGTTTCTGGATGCTGTAAATGTCTTTGTTTCCCTGTGATGGGCTTTTGGGTTTACTGTGAATGAGGTCCACACGGGCCCCACAACACATTGGATTTGTCTAGAAAGTAGAACTTCTATGTTTTCTTTGGCCCAATAAATTATTCCCAGGTTATTATTGGGACTGATAACAAAGGGAATGATTAATTTCGGAGATAAAAGCAGCGGTTTGTGTGTGTGTGTGTGCGTGCTAGAAAACATCTCCAATCCTTTGTGTTTCGTTTAATTCCGTACTTAATGAATGTAGCGTCAAGGCTGAGTTTAGCTGGGCTTGGCGCGAAGAAATGTTGCTCATAAGTAGCCTTTGTCTTACATCTCGCTGTCTCTCTCCCCTGCTCTCTCTCTTCACGTCTCCCTGTGTCTCTCAATTAAATGTTATTTCACCGCAATTCAAAAGGGCTTTTTGGCATGGAAAACACACGTGTTGCCAGAGCGAAATTAATTAAACAATCACGAAAATACCGGTAAACATTGCACACACAGGCGAATAATCTCCCTATTCAAAAGTGTACAGAGCCTTTCCATCCCTCCCTCCTCTCCACAGGCAGCTGGGTCTCTTGGTGCTGGCGGCACTAATCCCACTCGCGCTGGCCCAGTTTCCCCGGGAATGTGTCACCCCAGCGGGGCTACGCAGCGGCCAGTGCTGCCCCTCTCCCAACGGGGCCCCGGGTGATGAGTGTGGCTCGGCCACTGGCAGGGGTCAATGCGTGCCCGTCGTCGCTGACAACCGCCCCCACGGACCCCAGTACCCGCACGATGGCCGGGATGACCGGGAGCGCTGGCCGCTGAGGTTCTTTAACCGGACCTGTCAGTGCAGCCAGAACTTTACGGGGTACAACTGCGGACAATGTCGCCACGGACTGACTGGACCCAACTGTGGCCAGAGGATCTCAGTCGGTAAGATGTATTGTTTTGTATTCATGTATTTATATATTGATTGCTTATCTATTTATTATGGGAGGATATATATCATCATCTATTTATTGAATGTGGTTGTATTTATTTAGTAATTTGTCAATTAAAAATTGGTGTATTTATTTAATCATGTATATATTGAATGTGGGTGTAATTATTTAATCATATATCTTCTTCCTGTGCACATTTATTTAGTCATGTGTCTACTGACTAGGGGTGTATTTATTTAATTGTTTATCTATCGAATATGGGTGTATTCATTTATCTTCCTCAACTTTTTTTATTTTCTCCTCTCCATCCCTCCCTGCAGTCAGAAGGAATGTGATGCAGATGAGTTCATCAGAGAAGAAGGCATTTGTTAATGCTCTAGACCAGGCCAAAAGAACTGTTCACCCTGATCTTGTGATTTGCACGCGACGGTAACCAGCGACTTATAGTCATCGGAAACCCGGTTGTTTGTGATTAAGCCAATGGTAACCAGGCTAAAACTGATGTAGTTGATGGTAACCAGGCTAAAACTGATGTAGTTGATGGTAACCAGGCTAAAACTGATGTAGTTGATGGTAACCAGGCTAAAACTGATTTAATCGATGGTAACCAGGCTAAAACTGATTTAATCGATGGTAACCAGGCTAAAACTGATTTAATCGATGGTAACCAGGCAAAAACTGATGTAGTCGATGTTAACCAGGCTAAAACTGATGTAGTCGATGTTAACCAGGCTAAAACTGATGTAGTTGATGGTAACCAGGCTAAAACTGATTTAATCGATGGTAACCAGGCTAAAACTGATTTAATCGATGGTAACCAGGCTAAAACTGATTTAATCGATGGTAACCAGGCAAAAACTGATGTAGTCGATGTTAACCAGGCTAAAACTGATGTAGTCGATGTTATCCAGGCTAAAACTGATGTAGTCGATGTTATCCAGGCTAAACCTGATGTAGTCGATGGATGTCCGTTTGATAGGGAAGCACTAAAAAATATTTACGCATGTAGTTCTGAAAAGAAGTGTTCATTGATTGAACTGCCATCACAGTTGCACAGCTACCAGGTGCTTGGCACGCATGATAACAGTCCTCCCTCTGTGTCAATCTCTTCGTCTTGCTCCGACCCTTCTTCGTTCTCCAGTTATCAGGAGGTGCTGGGTCCGGACGGAAACACCCCTCAGTTCGAGAACATCACCATCTACAACTACTTTGTGTGGACTCACTACTACTCTGTCAGTAAGACATTCCTGGGGGTGGGGCAGGCTAGCTTTGGGGGCGTTGACTTCTCCCATGAAGGCCCGGGATTCGTCACCTGGCATAGGTTCCACTTGCTGCAGCTGGAGAGAGACATGCAGGTGAGTGTGAGTTGACAGGTGCATGAGTGTCATCTCATAAACAGGAAGTATCTTTCCTAAGATGTCATTTCCGGTTGGCCAAGATTAGCATGAATATTCAGCAGAGAAGACTGCTTTATGTCTATGGTATGAAGTATCTCCAGAAAACCTTTTCCACTTTCTCTACCCTTCATCTCTCCCATCAAGTCCCAGTCTTTCCTCCGTCCCACCACTTCGCTCCTCTATCCCACACGTTTCTCAATCCCTCATGCCACTTCTCCCTCCCACTCTGTGTCATCCTATCCAGGAAATGTTGGGTGACCCTGCCTTTGCCCTTCCATATTGGAACTTTGCCATTGGCGGCAGTGAGTGTGACGTGTGTACCGATGACCTCCTGGGGGCCAGGTCGATCTTTGACCGTAACGCCATCAGCCCCAACTCCATCTTCTCCCAGTGGAGGGTGATCTGTGAGAGTGTCCAAGACTATGATACACTAGGGACCATTTGTAACAGTGAGCATGATTTGTTTTAAAAGCTTTAAAAGAGGGTTTTAACACTAATACAGCACTGAAGTACATAACTAATCATTTAGGATTATCTCTCAGAACATATAGGAACTAAAATTCACTAGGAATAATTATACAGGTACAATAATATGCATGACATCTTTGATAGACTAGGAATCAGAAGTTACTGGGATAATAGGTCTTAGATTTTGATTCACCAGGAACCATTTGTTACAGGAAGAAAGTACAAACACTCGGCAATTGCCACTGCATTTTATTTAAGCTGCCGGCTAGATCAGTGTCTGGGAATCCGGCCATTATTAAGACTACCTTGGAGAGGCTGGGATTATCTAACACAATCAGAACAACTGGGGTTGCTGATGGATAAATGTATGCTAAAACACGTTACCAACTGGCTGATCCGTATCCAGAATGCTGATTGGCTGAAAGCCGTGGTATACGAGGCCGTATACCTCTTCATTTAACAGCTGTTAATGAAGACTCATGGTATAACGGTCATATGACACACCCTAAGGCCTTAAGGCTTCAACAAACCACCGGGTCTTTAAGACCTGGAGGTAGAATCCGAGGAACAACATGAAATCACATGATTTAGGATTAGGAGATTAACTGGTTGGTATGTATAATCCGTGTGTGTGTCAGGTTCCCCCCCCCAAAAAAAAAAAATTGGCTTGAGGTTAAGGTTAGAGTTATATTTAGGTTTAGGGTTGGAATTAGTCTTAGTTTAGTGTTAGGGGTTTGCAAAAATGCTATTTTAACGGCAGAAGGTCCTCAAAAGTCTAGCAATACAAGTGTGTGTGATCAATTCAGTGCGTATAAGGTCTATGGTGCTCGTTCTGGCAGCTAATCCTCTTAGCAATCCAGTGGTATTTCCTCTTTTTACCAAACTCATGACCTTATAAGTAGATCATATTTCCTGCTCCGTTATGGTCATGTGGTCGTCCTGGTGTGGGCCCGAAAAGGAAGAGGACGATGAAGTCCTCCAGGTCTCTTTGATCAAGAGGAAATACACTCAAAGGGACACTGACAACACACAGTGTGTAGGTGTTTGTGTGTGTTTGAGACAGAGGCCAGATGACATAACTTTCTTATAAAGAGTTATAACTGACCTCATTAAGTGGTACATTTGTATCAACTTTGTCCTGTTGACATGCAACCCCTAACATGTGACCTTTGACCCCTCTAGATTCAGAGAGCAGTCCGATCAGGAGAAACCCAGCAGGTAATGAGGCTCGGCCCATGGTTCAGAAGCTTCCAGAACCCGAGGATATTGTGGACTGTCTGGACCTGAAGACCTTTGACACGCCCCCATACTACTCTACCTCCTCACAGAGCTTCAGGAAC
>JACXGJ010017419.1:0-11189 GCA_016801105.1 Esox niger
TATGTAATATATAGTGTGTCTGAAAGCAATATACCTATTAAATTGGAGCCTTTACAAACATATGTAATATATACTGTGTGGTAAAAATAATATACCTATTCAATTAGAGTATTTCCAAAACGATGTAATACATATTGTGTCTTAAAATACTATACCTATTAAATAGGAGTCTTTACACATATATGTAATATATACTGTGTGTAAGGAGAATATTCCTATTATATAGGAGTCTTTACACATATATGTAATATATACTGTGTGTAAGGAGAATATTCCTATTATATAGGAGTCTTTACAGACATATGTAATATATACTGTGTGTTAGGACAATATTCCTATTAAATAGGAGTCTTTACAGACATATGTAATTTATACTGTGTGTTAGGAGAATATTCCTATTATATAGGAGTCTTTACAGAAAAATGTAATATATACTGTATGTTAGAATAATATTCCTATTATATAGGAGTCTTTACAGACATGTAATATAAACTGTGTGTTAGAATAATTTACCTATTACATAGGAGTCTTTACACACATGTAATATATACTGTGTGTTAGAATAATATACCTATTATATATGAGGCTTTGCACACATATGTAATATATAGTGTGTCTGAAAGCAATATACCTTTTAAATTGGAGCCTTTACAAACATATGTAATATATACTGTGTGGTAAAAATAATATACCTATTCAATTAGAGTATTTCCAAAACGATGTAATACATATTGTGTTTTAAAATACTATACCTATTAAATAGGAGTCTTTGCATACATATTTTGGCATGAATTACAAACTCAGAAGTGGAATGACAGGCAGATTTATTAAAGCGTTCAGGCATGAAATCGTGGTCGGGCAGGCAAATGGTCAAAACACAGTAAAGCAATACAAGGCAGGCAACTGAGACTCGGTCACTGACAAGGCAAAACCTGAATCTAAACTGGCTTTGTTTGCTAACAACAATACCTTACAATGAGGGAACAGAACTGAACAGAGCAATTAGGGGACCCTGATTGGTAACAGGTGTGACACAGGTGAGGCTAACAAGGACACAGGCAAGGTAACAAACATAATCCAAAATACAAGAACATAGAAAACATGAAAAGAAAAACATGGAACCTCACTTATGTGATATATACGGTCTTAAAATGATATACGGTCTTAAAATAATATACGGTCTTAAAATGATATACAGTCTTAAAATAATATACTGTCTTAAAATAATATACAGTCTTAAAATAATATACTGTCTTAAAATAATATACTGTCTTAATATACGGTCTTAAAATCATATACTGTCTTAAAATCATTTAGTTTAATAAGACTTCCACCAGATGATTTCAACCCAACTCTTATTATCATGCAATGCTTGTCACTTATTTTAGATTTTACATTGTTTTTGTTGATTTCACATTGTCGTTGTTGTTTTTGTTGGTAGTATATTGTTCTTGTTTTTGTTGGCTGTACATTGTTGTGGTTTTTGTTACTGGTACATTGTAGTTGTTGTTTTTCTTGGTGGTACATTGTTGTTTTTGTTGGTGGTTGATAGTTTTTTCTGTTTTTGTTGATGGTACTATATTGTTGTGCAGTCCTCTTAGCCTGTATGATGGAGTGAAACTACTGGAACTCCTGGCAGAGAAAATCCATCTTACAACCAGCAGCTTCATCAACATCAGGTATTACACTGCTCTGTATGTGTACTCTGACTTGTGTGTGTGTGTGTGTGTGTGTGTGTGTGTGTGCTGTGTTAGGGAATAGTAACCTTATCTCCTTCCTGGTCCTGTTAACCCAGTGTGGTGGGGCCGGCCCTGACCTTCCGGATCAGACAGAACCCTCTGAACATGAGTGCTGAGGAAGTGGCCGAGAAGGCTGGTGAGACAATAGTTACTACTAACCAAGGGTACAGTTATTACAATGTAATAGCTACATAGATTAAACCGAGGTAACATCGCATAGAACAATGTAATAGATACAGACTAAATAAGGTAACATATGTAACAGCGTAATAGATACAGATTATCAAAGATAACGTAAGTAACAACGCAATAGATACTGACTAACAGAGGTAACATATGTAACAGTGTAATAGATACAGACTAACAAGAGGTAACATATGTAACAGTGTAATAGATACAGACTAACAAGAGGTAACATATGTAACAGTTTAATAGATACAGACTAACAAGAGGTAACATATGTAACAGTGTAATTGATACAGAGTAACAGAGATAACATATGTAACAGTGTAATAGATAATGACTAATAGAGGTAACATATGTAACAGTGTAATAGATACAGACTAACAGAGGTAACATATGTAACAACGTAATGGATCGACATTAACATTAACAACTTTGTATAGGCATCACGAACCAATGTAATTTAAATAAAGAGTAGAACTAGACTCTAAAGCCCTGCTGAATATAAAAAAATCTCACCCAAATTCATTAAAATAGTCCTACAGCGCCATCTGGAGGTCAAGGAAAAATAAAGTCTGAATTCATAGTGGAAATGTACAAATTTAGCAGCCATTGCAAACTTCCAATCCAGTCTGCATTGCAGAAAAATGTTCTACTGACAGGATGATCAAATGATAATTCTATAACGTTTATAGTGTTTCTTTGGGACCCAACCAGAAGAAAATACTGAACAAGAATATATACACATCCCCGGAAGCGTTAGTTCCTTGTTTCTTGAACTGAAATTATACATCGCACACCTTTTTCATTGATCAGGGCTAAATGACTATATTTGAATAGACTGGTATTATTATTTGAACTGTAAGTCAGTAAAACCATTGAAAATGTTGCAATCATATTTTTGTTCACTGAATGTTTATATTTCTGAAAGACGCTGAGCTTTGTTGTCTGTTGTGTTTTTGCTTCCATCAGTGTCAGAGAAGAACTTTCTTGAGTCAGAGACGGGGCTCAAGATCCTGCAGACAGGTGTTGGAGAGGTACACAAACTATAAATTACAACATGGGTATATATATATATACATAGTACAATTTTTTTTAATGCTTTTATTCAAATTTCTTGTTTATAGGCTAAACATAGTAATGTTTACTCATGTAATATTAATATTAAACTTAAACTCCTTTCTTTTGTGCATTACCCTCTTCTATTTAACATATTATCTTCAAATGTAAGATACTTTTTTTTTCTATATAGAAAATATTACCCTCCTCAAATAACACATTACCCTCCTTTTTAAAACACAATGGCTTTCTAGAAATATAAATTAAACTTTAACATAAATGCTAATTATACAAAATCTTCAAAAGGATAAAGATAATTCAAATGTTATATTATTGTTCATTTGTTCCAACAATATGCAATAGGAAAAATGTGACCACAATGGGAAACATTTGTAACTAATTAATGATTATAAGCAATGTAATTTATTTATTTTATATACTTTATCACCCTTTCCCAAATGTGTCACAACTGTGCTTACAGTTGTAGAAAGAACTACAATTGGATCCAGGAAAGTTGAAGATTAAGGCGAACCTTCCCCTAGGCATTAGCACCACTCCACATTGCTGTTTTCCCCCACTGTTCGTCAGTCATCTAGCTCCTCTGGTTGCACGTTGTGGTATTTCACCTTACAGATGTGGGACTTTATGTATATATGTTGTTGCACCTTAAGCAGGAGATCATTATGTGTGGCTTTGGGTTCGTAACTGTGGATCAGTCCCAGTCGTTGGGTATTCTGAATTATTTTAACGTTATGGTGGACTGTGGTAGTGTCACCAAGCTCTTTGTTTGGTTTTGTTCAGTGTGTGCTGTGTGGGGGGAGGTCTCTCTGCCTCATTAATGACATGGCTGCACCTGTCTCTTCCACTTTCCCAGTTTGTTTTCTCTCTGTCATGTAGATTAGATCCCTTCATCCCCCCGGACTCCACCCTTCTCTGAACTCCTTTTTGATGACATCAGTCTGGTTCAAGCCAGTATTTGCTCAGTATACCTGATACACTTGTATTGGTAATCTTTTTCAGCATTTTGCTCATGCAGACAAACTCAGTCGCATACATGGACATATTGACTTACTTACCTCTGTAGATGATGTCCTACTGAGACCTATTTACTAACCTCTGTAGATGAGATACTAAAGAGTCCTATTTACTAACCTCTGTAGACCAGGTCCTACTGAGGCCTATTTGCTAACCTCTGTAGATGAGATCCTACTGAGACCTATTTACTAACCTCTGTAGATGAGGTCCTACTGAGACCTATTTACTAACCTCTGTAGATGATGTCCTACTGAGACCTATTTACTAACCTCTGTAGATGAGATACTACAGAGACCTATTTACTAACCTCTGTAGACCAGGTCCTACTGAGACCTATTTACTAACCTCTGTAGATGAGATACTACAGAGACATATTTACTAACCTCTGTAGACCAGGTCCTACTGAGACCTATTTACTAACCTCTGTAGATGATGTCCTACTGAGACCTATTTACTAACCTCTGTAGATGAGGTCCTACTGAGACCTATTTACTAACCTCTGTAGACCAGGTCCTACTGAGACCTATTTACTAACCTCTGTAGACCAGGTCCTACTGAGACCTATTTACTAACCTCTGTAGACCAGGTCCTACTGAGACCTATTTACTAACCTCTGTAGATGAGGTTCTGTCTCTCCATAAGAGTATGCCAGGTTACCTTGAATGTTGTTAGGGATTCACATTTTCACACATTTATATTATTCAGAAGATATAGCCAAAGCAAATCTTGTAGTGCAAATTGGCTCCTACTGAGAGTCAGTGTAGGGGAAATTACCCTGCACATTGTCTTCGCTGATAGATGATCAGATATACCAATTATACATGTTACTAGTCTGTGGATAGATTATTATGGTTAACCAAATTCTCTCATGTCATCAGAACCATTTTGCTATCACACTTAGCATTTCATGGAAAACTGAGATAGGATAGTAATTCCAATTATGCATTATGTACATATAAACAACATTTTAAACACGTATCCTCAAATGGGAGGCTTAATAATGTTTGCTTGTTTGCAAAGCCCTAAAATGCAATGTTTCCTAGCAGGTTTGTTGAAAAGCATTCTAGCTAGCTATGTTCAGTGTCCTGTGTGGAAATGGGCTAGAACCATCAGTTTGACACGCTTAGTGCAGAATAAATATTTAATCAACAAGATGATGCATTTGCCTGCAATTGAATACTTTTTCAACAATTTTGCTGGAGTCTCAATGCAAATTAGTTTGGAAGAGTAACATCTTTAGTATAACTTTGATCTCATGGGTGATCAAAACTGTTAATCAGTAGCTTGGTCTATGAATCTGAGACTGGATACATTTCTCAATCTGCTGAACACAACTGTTGAGACCAGAAACAGCTTGCTTTGTTGTTTGAATGGTAGAGTCGGTTTTAAAACCATTTCATAGCATTTCAGACCCCCCCACACATACATACACACACACTCTGACCCTCCCCTTGTCACACTCACCCCACCCCGAAGACACACACACACACACACACACACACACATTAGCAACACGTGCAGCCGTCGCCATGGTAACACCTTTTGAAGTGATAAATGGCGGCGGCAGTTGACTGGAGTTTGGGGGAGAGCTGGGTCTGTCTTGCACCGGAGCCCGGGAGAGCGAGGGGTGAGAGAGCGCGGGGTGGGAGAGCGAGGGGTGAGAGAGCGCGGGGTGAGAGCGCGGGGTGAGAGCGCGGGGTGAGAGCGCGGGGTGAGAGCGCGGGGTGAGAGCGCGGGGTGAGAGCGCGGGGTGAGAGCGCGGGGTGAGAGCGCGGGGTGAGAGATGGGCTTTAGTTCATCCCTCCATTCCTTTTCTCAGTTCGTTTAAACGCATTTTCGCTCTTGTGGCTACGCTTGCGTGTTCTGTATACTTCTTGACTGCAGCTTTTTGGAAGCATGTTCTGAAAGACTTTTCAATGGGACTTTAATTTGTTTTTACCAGTATAAGGGATCCTCGGACTGCTAGCTTAAAATATGATGCAGGTCATGAATCGGAAGGGATCTAATGCGAGAAAGAGGGAATGCACACGATCTACTTTAGTGTTTTGCTGAGAGCCTATTATCCGTATCTGGAGTTTCTGGAGACAGGCCTATAGTGCTCAGAATGGATTTTGGTAAGTTTTGATTTTTACCGGCTTTTGTTTAAATTTAATGGTGTATGTAATTTGCGTTTTGCCAGCATGTTGTAGTTGACATACTTATCTGTGTGTATGTGTAATGTATGTGTAATGTATGTTAGCTTGATTCTTCAATATAAGGCGTGGGCATAGTCCAGGTCATTTTTAAATAACTCTAGTTAACCCTGATTTTCAGAAGTACAGCAGTTATTATGCAGCCTACTCCTGGTAAAACTACTTGGGCCATAAAACATCGTGTTCGCTAATAGCCTGCACCTGTTTACTTTCCACCTAGTTAAATTTCAATCAGCCTGTACATAGTAAAGTGCTTGTTTTGTAAATGCACAATGTAGATCTAAAGAAACCAATTTAGTTAAGTGCTTTTTGGTTCCAGAGAATTTACAGCGAATTACAAAACCCTTAATGAGTGACCCATTTGTTTCATACATGAAGTATTGCAAGTTTGGTCATATAATGAAGCATTTTACAGAATTATTCCGTATTCTCAAACCTAACATTATACACTTAACATAACCCCACTACGGCAACATAAAATAAACAGACCTAATCCCAGGATGTCTAACACTCTTCTAAAATAATTGGAATCTAGAGTAATATGCAACATTTATAATAGTTTCATGATGAGAATTTAATGGTATAAAGTAATAACGAATAATGATTCTTTACATGTTTTTTTACATAATAACAGGAATTTTTACAGCTATCATACTTCTAACCCACTCCGGCGGACGTTTAGCTGAACGGAGCCGTAATGGTGCTTCAGCAAATGTTTTTATTGTAACCAGCGTTGAATACAGATGAAGACAGTAAATGTCATATATGCCTGGTTAAGAAAATATAATTTATTCTTGGTCTGGTCATTTTTTTTTTTTTTACGGGTAAAATTTCACAGTAGATAATTTTAGCTTAATGGATATACAGTATAATGGCTAAATACGTTTGGCCTACCTTTATTATCTAAGAAATGTCAAGGATGATCATCAACCTCAGTGAAGTTATTAGCTATGTTCACTCAGTGTAATTACTCAGTGTAACTTTTTTAAAATTGTATACTCTGCTCTAAGAGGGTAAAAGGTCAGCCAGTCAGTGTTACAGGAGGTGATACAGTCAGCCAGTCTGTTTCAAGAGGTTAAAAGGTCAGGCGATCAGGGTTTCAGGAGGTGATACAGTCAGCCAGTCTGTGTTTCAAGAGGTTGAATGGTCAGCCAGTCAGTATTCCAGGAGGATGAACGGTCAGTATTTCAGGAGGGTAACAGTCAGTAAGCAAGTATGTCCTTCAGGGGGTTTAACAGTCCTTTTTTCTGTGCTATAGAAGGTTAAACAGTCCGTCAACATTCTTTGTTTTAGGAGGTTAAATAGTCAGTCAACCGTCTTTGTTTCAGGAGGTTAAATAGTCAGTCAACAGTTTTTGTTTCAGGAGGTTAAATAGTCATTCAACAGTTTTTGTTTCAGGATGTTAAATAGTCAGTCAACAGTTTTTGTTTCAGGAGGTTAAATAGTCATTCAACAGTTTTTGTTTCAGGAGGTTAAATAGTCTGTCAGCAGTCTCTCTTTTAGGAGGTTAAATAGTCATTCAACAGTTTTTGTTTCAGGAGGTTAAATAGTCAGTCAGCAGTCTTTGTTTCAGGAGGTCTGCATTTTAGGCGGTTAACTAGTTGGTCAACAGTCTTTGTTGCGGTTAAAGCCAGTGGGTGTGCTCCATGTTTTTGCTCAGATTATGTCAGGTGGGGCAGTTGCTGTGGTGACAGGGTCAGCGCAGCCTGTGATGGAAGAGGTGATGTAATGTTCTGGTTTAGGATTAGGATTTAGGATTGTACTAGGATCCCCATTATATACCGGCATCAGCCACGGATGGCCACTCTTCCTGGTGTTCATACCAAACCAAACCTGTCATGATGACAAATGTTCCAGAATATATAGCTAGACAACCATCACTGTCTGATTGTATGCATTTGAGATGTGAGAATTCAGAAGCCCAAACTGCGCTTTATCACTTGAATCCATTTTAGAATTTTTACTGAACACGCTTTCTTTTCCTTTACGAAAATTAACTTGACTTCATTTTAGCCATTCTAGTTGCCAAACCAGCAATACAATATTTGACTCTGCTTTTGTTTGACCTCTATAGCAGATAAGCATGTCCCTAATATAAGAATCAAAAACAAATCCAATCCCTGGTTCTGAAATATCCAATGCTTTTCATAAAAGTAATGTCCTAGCTTGGACAAGCAGACCTTTAAGACATTGAGAAACCCATGCATGAAACATTAGAAAAGCAGGCATATGTATGTATGCAATCTACCTGTAATGGTATGCAATCTACCTGTAATGGTATGCTATCTACCTGTAATGGTATGCTATCTACCTGTAATGGTATGCTATCTACCTGTAATGGAATGCTATTTACCTGTAATGGTATGCTATCTACCTGTAATGGTATGCTATTTACCTGTAATGGTATGCTATCTACCTTTAATGGTATGCTATTTACCTGTAATGGTATGCTATCTACCTGTAATGGTATGCTATCTACCTGTAATGGAATGCTATTTACCTGTAATGGTATGCTATCTACCTGTAATGGTATGCTATTTACCTGTAATGGTATGCTATCTACCTTTAATGGTATGCTATCTACCTGTAATGGTATGCTATCTACCTGTAATCGTATGCTATCTACCTGTAATGGTGTGCTATTTACCTGTAATGGTATGCTATTTACCTGTAATGGCATACAATTTACCTGTAATGGTATACAATTTACCTGCAATGGTATGCTATTTACCTGTAATGGTATACAATTTCCCTGTAATGGTATGCTATTTACCTGTAATGGATATCTATACATATTGTGGAAAGCAGTAAAGACCCTGCAGAACAGTGCCTCCACTGCACTGCTACAGTGTGGTGTTGGACTTTGTATATATTACTGATCAAAATCCAATTGCCGAGGCCTTTAATTGCCGCTGTATTGTGGCTGGTGATCTTTCAAAAAAAAATGATGGCAACCCTGAATGACAGAGGAGTAGATGAAATTATGCAGGGTCCCTAATTTTAGAAGTCAATGGTTTTGCAGTATGTTCACTGAAAAATAAATCTACCAGTTTCTGTAGATCTCTCATACATATATTTAATC
Source organism: Esox niger (assembly GCA_016801105.1). Taxonomy (NCBI): domain Eukaryota; kingdom Metazoa; phylum Chordata; class Actinopteri; order Esociformes; family Esocidae; genus Esox; species Esox niger. The sequence continues at coordinate 9,291 of JACXGJ010017419.1, forward strand.
TCTTTTCCGGTTTCGGGGTTACCCCTAAAAGATGGTTTCAGAATTTATATCACTATGGTGATGTGGTTAATAAACATTTTGGTGAGCCTGTCTGGTGTTGGGGGTTGGGTTTTGGGTTTAGGGTATGTAGGATTATCTGGTTATGTTGTCTGGGTGAGTCAATGACTGACAAAGGTTCCAGGTTAGAGGTCAGAGGTCCTATACGTTGGAGGGGGTCCTGTGACCCTGCATCTCTTGAACATTGGGAGAAATTGCCACTTTTAGGGGAATTTAAAAGCTTCATTAAAAGCTTTTAATGAAGCTTTTAAAAAATAAAGCTTTTGAGCAAAATGACCTGGCATCTCTTCTCTCCTTGCTACCTTCGCTTCCTGTCCATCGGCTGCCAAAGCCAGTTTCCACCACTTGAAATTTCTAGCTTATTTTTCCAACCCCAGGATACTCTTTTCCAGCTTCTTCTCAGTCCTCCACCTCCTACACCCGTTCCGTATCTGCAGGTGACTTGGTCAATTACTTTTAAAAAGAAAGTTGAAAGCTGCAGCCCATTTGCTCAAACTAGTGGGTCTGTTATTCCTTTACACACTAAACCTGTCCATGCATTAATCACTTTTTCCCAGCTCTCTGCAGATGAAGTCCTGCAACAAGTGATGTCTGGTACCATGACAACATGCACACTTGACCTCTTCACCTCCCCTTTCTTGCCTTCCTCAACTTATCTCTGACCACTAGCTGTGCTCTCTGACTTCAAGATGGCCGGAGTCTGTCCCCTCCTAAAGAAACCAGCATTTGACCCGTCACACGTCATTAACTGCAGACTACTATTGCTTGTGTCTTTCCTTTCAAAGACACTTGAACACACTGTCTGTAACCGACTCTTCTGTTAGCTCTCTCAGAACAATCTCCTCTGCCATAACCAGTCAGGCTTCAAGACCGGCCAATCCACCGAGACCGCTCTCCTCTCTGTAACAGAATATCTTAGCACTGCCTGCGCCAACTGCCCTCTGCTTTTGTTATCCTAGATCTGTCCGCAGCCTTCCACAGTGAACCATGAGATCCTACTCTGGCACTCAAGTACACTCTTGTTTTACTGACACCCACGTGACAAAACGTATCTCTGCATGCCTGGCTCACCTCTTTGCTTGGATGTCGGCCCACCACATCAAGCTCAACATTGACAAGATTGAGCTGCTCTTTCTTTTGCGAGAAGGCCTGTCCCTCTAAAACCTGTCCATCACAGTTGACAACTTCACGGTGTCCACTTCCCAAAGTGCGAAGATCCTCGGCGTGACCCTAGTAAATATCTTATCATCCTCCCCAAACACTGTGGTGGTGATTCGCTCTTGCAAGTTCATGCTGTACAACATTCGTAGAGACCAGAACTCACAAAGGGAACACCCCAGGTACTAATCCTGGCACCAACAGCAATTCAGTGTTGGTAGGGTTTCTGGCATATTCCACCAAGTCCCGTACCTTCAGGCAATGCTCACACCCGACATCCCTACCCAGCTGGGCTGATGCACATCGAACCTGAGAAATCACCGGGAAACGTACCTTTCAAAGGGTACCTAAAATAAGTCCACAGCCAAGCCACAATTTAGTCCACATTGCCTTTGGGAACTTGCCATGTGTTTGTATAGTGTTCCTCCCAGCATTGACTTTAGCCTTTTAATTAACTGAGTAGAGTGTACTTACTACCACTGAGCTGTCTCTACCTCATCAACAGTAAATTCCTCTGGATTAGAGCATCAGGTAATTGAGGAAAACTTAAAGGAGTGTTGTCACCTTCAGTTCTAGACACTTTCAAACCTCCATGCACCTACTACCGCCCCTCTACCCCCACCTCCTTCCCCTCACCCCTTACCCCTCTCTCTATCTCGTCTTTACCGCCCCTCTCCTCCCCCC
>JACXGJ010017420.1:0-11194 GCA_016801105.1 Esox niger
CACACACACACACACACACACACACACACACACACACACACACACACACACACACACACACACACACACACACACACACACACACACACACACACACACACACACACACACACACACACACACACACACACACACACACACACACACACACACACACACACACACACACACACACACACACACACACACACACACACTTCTGACTACAGTGTTTCACTTTAGAAGAGCAAAGTGGAGAGGTAGATTCTCATTGAGACAAGTGTGTGAGGGGAAGGTTGCTGGCCCCCTCAGTGTTTTTGTGTGGTAGAACCCCTTGTGGTCCTATTCAGTTACAGTGTCCAACACACAGGTCCCTGAAATGATGAACTAGCCTTTAACCTCAACTAGCTCCCCCTGGTGTTGTGTTGGGGTAAGAAGGCAGGGAGGCAGCAGAGATAACAGGAGACTACCATATCATTATAAAAGAGTGAGACAGGAAGGGGAAAAAAGGGGGTTTCCTATATTCTTCCAGAATTAGATTTATATTCTTTTAAATAGAGAACAACAATATATGCTCAAAGTGACCAGGAGGGGATCTCTCTAACCTACCATCTCATCAGCCCCATAGCAAACTAACTGAGGACAAAACAGTGTTCTTACTAGACAAGGGGTACAGATACACAGCCCCATGGACGCTGTGCCCTAGGTGGGAGGGGAGTGTGTGTGTGTGTGTGTGTGTGTGTGTCTGTAAAAGCCAGGAGGAGTTTTGGGATGTGAGAACACCCAGCCAGGAGCAAAGCCACCAATGAGCTGAGGTTGTGAGGCGTGAGGGTTTCCGGGGGAGGGTGTTAGTTATCAGCAACCCGTGCCGGTGCAGCCGCTTGTGGTCCCACGGGCGCCGGGGGCATAGCTTCAGGCTGGATAGGCGGAGGGCCAGCATCTGGAGGGACAACACACAGGTCTGAGTACAGGACTTACCAACACACATACATCTGAATGGGAATAGACAGGCAGGCATGGGGGGGGGGGGGGGGGGGGGGGGGGGGGGGGGGGGGGGGGGGGGTGGACTCACACATGCCATTGGGAGCCCCAGGATGGCGGGGGCCCATTAGGGAACCTGGCATCATGCGCCCTGCCATGGGCTGACCCGGCCCTCCTACTGGTCCTGTAGACAAGGAACAACAGACTGGGTGAGACACAAATCAAATAATCAGTGTTTAGAGACAGATACTCAAGCTATTATTTTTTGTTATTTCTATACCATGAATATCATTCCAGTGTCCAGGAGTTGTCTGTGATTATTCACAGAGAGAAGCTGTGCACTGTGTGTCTGTGTTTAATATCAGCTGGAAGTTGTGCTCTGTGTGTCTGTGTTTAATATCAGCTGGAAGTTGTGCTCTGTGTGTCTAATTTCTGACCTGTCTGTTGTGAGTGGTGGGGGCCCATAGGGTGGTGCCCCATAGGGGGGAACCCAGGTCCGGAGGGACCATGTCCAGGGTGCATGGCCGGCGGGGGTCCGTGGTGGGGTGGTCCAGGGGGCCCATGGTGCATGTTGGGTCCTGGGGGCCCGTGGTGGGGCCCGGGGCTGGGGCCCTGGGCAGCTGAGTTGGCCTGCTGCTGCTCCATCTGCTGGCGGGCCTTCATCTCAGCGTACTTCAGCTGCTCCATGTGGAAGGCCTGGCGTTCTGTCAGCAGCTGCTGCCTCTGCAACTCCAACTGGGGGGGTAAGTGAGGAGCGGGAGACGGGGGAACAAAAAATAGGGAAAGAGTGGGGTGACAAAGGGAGAGAGGAGGGTGAGGTCATGCCATCCTCATACTATCAAGATCATCTTTCCTTACAACCCTCTCAAAAACTAATTGACCATATTGTCAGGATCATCATTACCTGTAGTATCACGTTAGCAAAATAGTTATGTCAGCAGAGCCGACTGAAGTGAGAGAGTGAGAGAAACAGACTGGCAGACCGTGGGGAGGAAGAGCGAGGGCAGTGAAACAGGAGCACTCTGGAAGCAGGAAGGAGGAATGGCTGGAAATGTCGATAAAGTGATTGATTTCCATGCAAAACCAGCCCTATAAACCACCAACACTCTCTCTGGCAGAGAATCAATGAGCGAATTTTATTACCAGGAAAACTACAGAGACACAGGGATGGAGAGAGCTAGAGAAGTGAAGCAGGAAGGTGGGGAGGGCTGGGTATGGGAAGGGGGGAGCCGTGAAGATAACGCAAATGGTAGAATGACATAGTGAAGTCAGATTGTCGCTCATGTTGAGGTCTTTTCCAGTTGTAGCTAAATTCTGTCCAAATAAATAAAATTCTACTGGAAACCTATCTAATCTGGGGTGTTGTACTGAAACAAGTTACTGGAGAGGCAGGAACCAATGTTGATGGAGAAGAATTAAACAGTTGTCTATGTTGAGTCAAAACGATTCATGTTCCTTACAACATATCGCTTAATTCAATGAATCGACACAAATGTAAAGCGATGGCTGACAGTAGGTTAGGTGAAAGTAATGCACATTACAAACCAAACAAATGGAAATGAGTCAGAGCACTTTAGAGTTGCTTTAGAAGGGCCTGGCAGGAACAGTAGTAACATAGCTAGTCTTGTTCCTGCTCTATTCATTTTGAAGTGATAGACCGTGGAAATGAATTCACAAGTATTAATGATATAGGATAAACATTTTGTCGGGACATTTCTCTACCTCTAATGACAAGAAAGTGTTAAACATGCGCCACCCGTTTGTACCATGGTAAGTCAACATGTGGAGATGGGAAAGCGTGCAATAATAAGGACAGGGTGGCGTGCTCTAACGCTGTGTGTGTGTGTGTGTGTGTGTGTGTGTGTGAAGGTGTATGCCCTTCATGTTTTAAGCCTGTGGTAATGGTAGAAAAGAGGCAGCCTGGGTGCTGTTGAAGAAGGTTATGTAAAGGCTGGCTGGCTTTTTCATGCACTATTTATCAGGCTGCTAAACTGGGCCACAGCAGCGCCATGCTTAACAGAGTTTTACAATATTTGACAGTCTCATAGGACCCCCACACACCCACACCTTTTGAATGGACTAGGGAACATCCATCTGTCTACTGTCTTTGGCCTAATTACTAAATAGGTGTCTATGCAGACAGCATTATTATACACAATGACAATTCCCAACATATCCTAATTCAGAACTCAAAATGCATTTCCTCTTGCTCTTCAATTCTATAACCACGTTATTAGTGTCTGCCCCACAAACACATTAAACGCCAGGATGGTTCAGATGAACAAAGATGCATCACTTACAGCCTCTTTCTCTCGGTCCATGATGGTCTCCAGCTCTTCAAAATGTCTGAGCTTGATCTCCAGCTTTTTCATCTGAGTCTCCACCAACAGAGCCACCAGAGATTTGATCTTCCTTTCCTCCACCGCTGCCAGATGCTACAGAGAAGGAAGACACATAAAGCTTAGCCTTCTAGCCAACCTTAACTGGCAAGGTAGCAAAAGAGCCGAGCAAGAACTTATGAACTGTGGGTAAAACTGACACATTGATGAGCCATGCAAGAAAAATTGAAGAGTATGAGTTGGCACTGCTTACTGCTTCTGTTCAGGGCCGAAACAGATAGTTAACATTGATAATAAAGACATTTTATCAATCGGTTAGCTCGAAATAGGACAAAGGAAAGAGACAGTGATGATGGTACCAGAAGATAAAACACATTGGAGCCAGGATGAAATAAAACTGTAAGATGATTTAAAACAAGTGTGTCATTGTCTGCTTTTCAGAGAGCCTGTTTTACTTTCGCTTGATGGAATGAGCTGCATTTTGAAGTGAGACATTATCTAATGCATGGCTGAGTTACGCATTAACAGTGCCACCAAACCAATGAGCTACATGTACACATGGAGGTTCTGTTCAACATGACAAGTATATCTCAAGTTGTTTGAAAGTTAATACTGCGCAATGAATAAAAGTAATCTTTGGTGTTTTTGGTCCTGCATTAAATAACATTGAGCTTATAAATGCTTCATAATGCCTTCAGAAGCACAACATATCCTTAGGCATTAATTATCTTATGTCACGCTTTAGAAAAGGTTTCACTGACCTAGCGTGACACATTTGACACTGTCCATGATGAAAATTAGGAAAAAGGTCAAAGAAAGCACTACTTAATAAACACTTTGAAATCATATTTAGTTGAGGCTTCACAACAATCAAGTTTAGATTAATGTAACTAAAGCAGAAGTGAGCTTAGCTAAACATATACGCTATACATTAAGCCCTGTCCCATTCAAAGGAATACAAGACAAATAGCCCTGTTTTGCATCTATACAGTTAAAGTTCTGGCTGGTGAATCACATAGACACATACCCCTGATTCATATCACAGTGTGACCAGATTTTAGCTAAAAGAGCACTTTAGTGACAAATCCAATGCTTTTACTAACAGACATGCTAACTTAGTTGTGGTTATTTTCAATTTTTTATTTGGTTTAGCCTTAAGTGACCATAAATTGTTGTTTACATCAGGAACATGTTATGAATTAGGTGACTAACTTCCTAGCATGTACTGCGTCATAAATGTAAGCTTTAAACTTGAGTAAGTACAGTGTCGTAAGATAACAGATTCATCTGGGTCCCACGTCACAGGACACATTGCACATCTCACTTCAACGGACAAGAAACTACTAGAAGTATTGATGCAGGTGACCATTCTGTCTATTGACATTGTTTTATTAAAAGGTTATGGAAAAGTTTACTCTATACTGATGGGTAGAAGGGCATAGTAGGGGTGTGTGCTTGCGCATTCTAGCCCAGAACACCAACCATTACAATGGTGTCAACATTTAGCAGGGAAATGGGATCGAGGGTTTATGAACCCATAAATAAAGACAGTGGTAATATGTGTGTTCATGAACTTCGGGTTCCGGAAGGAAGACACTTCCGAGATCCTAATGTTGAGGGCTATTATAATTGGCTAGAAATGTTCTATCGTGAGCCTGAAGCATCCTGCAGCACAACAGCGGCATGCTTCATACCTAAGGACAGCCCGCAGGCATGATGAGCACAGTAACACAGCCCATTCATTAGCTCAAAATGCAGGACAGGGGTTTTCATGTAATGCTTACATATACGGATAGAATGTGTAAAAATATTGAGAAATGTAAAACTTAGTGCCTCCCAAATTGTCATTAGTTGGAGTATTAGGAGTTGTATTTATGCTAGCTGCGGTTAGAGTAGAATGAGTAAAAAAAATGCTTGCTTTGCAGCTTGAGAGTTTGAAGAAGTTGAACCCTCTAAGAAGGGACTGACCTTGGCCTTCGTGGCAGCAGAGGCAAGGGCAGCAGCGGCTGCAGTGGCAATGTTTCCTTCCCCTCCATCCGGCTCCAGCTTCCTCCTCTTCTCCTCCTCGGTTGTTCCCTGGTCCTCCATCTTCTCCTTGTCCTCCGACATCTCCATGGCTTCTTCCTTGTCTTTATCTGAAAAAAAGGCACTGACTTGACCTACATTCAAAAGGACTCCTGATGTTTCGGTCAACGCAGTGAGCTGCCTGACTGAATCATATGTCTACTGTACCAGTTGCATCCTTGTCCTCTCCTCCGTCACTCTCCCCCTCCTCGGATGGTTCAGTCGTCTCGCTCTTCACCTTCTCTGTCTCGGCCGGCTTATCGGCAGACTCACTGGGCTTCTCTGCCTCGTCCTTTGACTCACCCTGAGACGAGACAAACAGATGAGGAAAGTGTTGCACGGCAGAGTCCTTCACCGGTCTCAGTTTTGAGGGGTCAAATTTTGCTTTTACGTCTACTCAGGGCTGCTGACAAGTGCCCAAGCAACCAAATAGAGAGAAGCTGAGAAGAGAAAATAAATAAGGAAGGCTTATCAAGAAGAACTTAGTAAGAAAGCAAAAAAATGAACCAAACAATGCGATGAAGAGGGGACACTGACAGCTGGGACGTTTCTCCTATGAGCCTCACCTTATCAGGATGCTGGGAATCGGAGTCTGTGTCCATCTTCTCGGCTTCCGCTGGTTCTGACAGACACAGACGGTCAGAAGTTAAAAAAACAGAAAAAAAAAAGAACAGACTACAAGACTCACCATGACTTAGACTGTATGACTTAGACTGCATTATTGTACTTAGATATCAGTGTGTGCACGCGCAAACATAACTAACAGACAGACAATCTATGCAGAGGGAGATGAATGTTATTGTGCATGTTTTTTACCATGTGAGTATTGAACTTTAAAACAGTTGGCTTTGGGGAGTATTGAATGCATTTAGGCTACTGATTGATTGCTTGTGTGTCTGGGTAACATGCTTTTACTCAAGTGGGTTGCCAACTGAGGGATTGCTGTGTCGTGTTTTCATTTCACAGATCAAATTAGAAACAGAAGTCCACACAAGCAATGTCCCCTCTAAGCTGCGCTCATGTGCATCCGCCCAGGCCCTCTAGGTCAGACCACAAAATTAAACCTACTGAGTTTGCCCTATTAGTTAGCCTTATAGAAGAAAAATGTAATTGATGAAATCAACAGTGTATCAGAATCCTTCTCAATGGAACAAATAACAAATTTTGTTGGCAGAACAAGAGAGCATTAATATAAATGTGTCAGTCTTGAAGGCTACACAGACCCTGTGGGCCACAGCCAATCAGAGCAAGGGTGCACCAACAGGCAAATATGCCAACTGCTACACGATACATCTGAGTCACTGAACGGTATGTTTACAGGCAGTACCAAAAGCACTAATGCAGATAATTAGTTAAAACGGGTCTGTTAAAGCCACAACATTTCCCTGAATGGTTTTATGTAAATATGTCAGTAGCGCGGGAGTCGTACATGAGGGAACATACCAGTCCTGATCAAAGTACTCAGTTAGGTTCTCTCCCCCGCGGTGGAGCCCACACCAAATCTACAGTACACAACATCTACAGCTAGTCAGAGCAATTAACCTACATATACAAAAGAAAAGAAACTCTGAACTAGTTATTATACACCCAAGCCTGCCAAAATAACTGAACCCCTGAACCAAATACCAAACCATCTTTTTTTAAAGAGTTTACGAGACAACTAAAGATGACTGGTGAACTGACAATCAGTTAAGGGGGTGCACTGTTACCAAAAACATTGTATGCTACATAAATTGTAAAAAATCTACAATAAATATATTGTAGTCACAAACAATATAACTTAAAGGTGTGGGATCAGTGCAAGCAGCACAGCCTAGTACAGCGGAAAGAAGTCGAGAGAGAAAGATAAACGATGAGGCATCAAGACGAGGTAAAACAAACGGTGACAAGGCTGTAATACACCGATCAGCCATAACATTATGACCACTGACCGGTGATGCAGATAACATGGATCATCTCGTCATCAGGGCACCTGGCAGTGGGTGGGATATATTAGACAGCAAGTGGTCATTCTTCCCTCAAAAATGATGTGTTAGAAGCAGGAAAATGGGCAAGCATAAGGATCTGAGCAACTTTGACACGGGTGGAATTGTGATGCCTTAACGACTGGGCCAGAGCATCTCCAAACCGGCAGACCTGGTGGGGTGTTCCTGGTCTGCAGTGGTCAGTACCTATCAAAAGTGGTCCAAAGAAGGGAAAGCGGAGAACTGGTGACAGGGTCCTGAGCAGACAAGGCTTGTTGGTGCACATGGGGAGCAAAGGCTGACCCGCATGGTCCGATCCAACAGATGAGCTTCTGTAGCTGAGATTGCTGAGGAAGTTCATGCTGGTACTGATAGAAAGATGTCAGAACACACTGTGCATCGCAGTTTGTTGCATATGGGGCTGGGGTAGCCTCAAACCATTCAGGATGCACATGCTGACCCCTGTCCACAGCCGAAAGTGCCTACAATGGGCATGTGAGCATCAGAACTGAACCATGGAGCAGAAGAAAGGAGGTGGAAGGTGGCCTGGTCTTGATGTACATTCCCTTTTGCATCACATGGTTGGCCGGGTGCGTGTGTCGCTTACCGGGGGAACACATGGCACCAGGATGCACTATGGGAAGCAAGCAAGCCATTTGCACCCTTTCATGGCAACAGTATTCCCTTATGGCATTAGCCTCTTTCAGCAAGATAATGCGCACTGCCATAAAGCTAAAATGGATCAGGAATGGTTTGAGGAACACAAGATCAAGGCCTTGACTTGGCCTCCAAATTGCCCAGATCTCAATCCAATCGAGCACCTGTGGGATGTGCTGGAAAAACAAGTCTGATCTATGATGGCCCCACCTCTTTAAAAAAAAAAATAATAATACACTGCTCAAAGCACAGAAATCACACAGCAGGTCTCATTGAATGAAACGTATTAAAGATCAAAATCTTTACAGTAAATAGTGTAATCCATGACATATAAATGACATAACAATCAATGGAAACCAAAATCAACTGACTGAGGGCTGTATTCAAACTCAGACCGAAAATATAAGTACACAATTGAAATCATAGGCTGTCCTTTCTATTTCGTCACGGCAACTCATAATGTGACTCAATAGTGTGTGCTGCCCCCAGGTGCTGGTATGCACTTCAACAATGTCTGGTAATTCTCTTAATGAGACTGTGGATGGTGTCCGGGGGATCTCCTCCCACACCCGGATCAGAGAAACAGTGAGCTCCTGGACAGTCTGCGGTGCTGCTTGGCAGCGATAGATGCATATACATACATAACCTCCTAGAGGTTCTCAATTGGATTCAGCTCTGGGGAACGTGAGGGCCAGTCAATAGCATCAATGCCTTCGTCATCCAGGAACTGCCTACACACTCTTGCCACTTGAGGCCGGGCATTGTCCTGCACCAGGAGGATCCCACTGCACCAGCTAAAGTTCTGACGATGGGTTTGAGAGTTTCATCCCGGTACCTACCAGCAGTCAGGGTACCGTTGACTAGCACGTGAAGGTCTGTGCGACCCTTCAAGGAAATGGCTCCCTAGACATCACTGACCCACCGACAACCGGTCATACTGGATGATGTTGCAGGCAGCATAATATTCACCATGGCGTCTCCAGATTCACATCTGTCACATGGGCTCATTATGAACCTGCTGTCATCTGTGAAGAGGAAGGGGTTTTCCTGGTGCAAACCTCAGTCTGAGACAGGATTGTGACAAGGCAAAGATCTACAAAAGGGTACCAAAAATATCTGCAGCATTGGAGGTCCCCAAGAACACAGTGGCCTCCAAAGTGAGGACTTCGTGGAGAAGGGCTTTGGTCAGGGAGGTGGACCAGGAACTTAAGTCTCTCTGAAAGTTCCTGTGTAGAGATGGGAGAACCTTTCAAAAGGACAATCATCTCTGCAGAACTCCGACCAAACAGGACTTGATGGTAGAGGCCAGACAAAAGCCACTCTTCAGTAAAAGCCTGCATGAGGTGTCAAAAGGCAGCAAAAGGGCCCTAGGAACATGAGAAACAACATTCTTTGTGCTGATCAAACCAAGATTGGACAGATTCTCCTGAATGCCAAGCATCAAGTCCAGAGGGAACCAAGCACCGCTCATCAACTGAGCAATGCCATCCCTACGGTGAAGCAAGGTGGTGGCAGCATTATGTTGTGGAGATGTTTTTCAGTGACTGGGAGACTAGTCAGGATCAAGAGTAAAATGAACAGATCAAGTACTTCAAAAGCTATTCCAAATTCAGAGGCAGTGATGACAAAAACACGATGAGAAAAAGGTCAATTTTCAGGTTATTGATCATAATCCTATAATCAGCGGAGGATCTATTTATTATTCAAGACGTTACAGCATTCTCTGTGAAAACATGGTGAAAACAGACTTACGTCAAAATGAGGAGCAGACGATCAAGACAATTATTAGTCAGCCAGATGTCTTTAAACAAATTGCCTCTGTATCCTCCTAAATTTGGCCTTCTCTCTATTCAGCCTCTGTAGGTTTCAGTAGTCTACTCTTATGCACTGTTAAGCATACTTGGATTATATTTCATGACCATAATACCAATGTCAAACCTACAATTTGGGTCAGTGTTAGAAATGGGTTACTTTTAGATTTAGGCATTAGGGGTTGGCCATTAAGGTTTGGTTTAACTTCCAGTTCGGTTAGGTTAAGCATAGTGAATATAATTTATTTGTATTCTGGTCCCCAGAAGAATAGAATCACAAGGCGGTGTGTGTGTGTGTGTACCAGACATTGAAGGCATTGACCCAGTTTCAACCCTCCCGCTCCATCTGCTACAGCCTTCCTAATCCACTGGTTACCACGGCAGCCAGACAGAGGCTAAGCAAACAATGTTAACCCAACACTGCCCCGCACTGGCTGTCCTGATTTCAGCTGGCAACTGAAATACCCTGGTGAGAATCCACATCACCCACATGATCATGGCCGCTGGAAGATGTTTAGATCAGGGCCACTGATAATAGATGAGCCTGAGCCAGTCATCTATAATTCCGATCGTCAACCTAATGCAGGGGCGGACGAAGCAAGCCCTCCGAACAAGGATGTGTGTCTCGCCGACCAGAACTACACATGTGCACTGGAAAGCGAATTTCTGAATCTTGTTAGGGGTACAGCAACTGTTTCCTGAACTTGATGCATTTCTGGATCCCCTTTGCAATCTCTGGAAGTCACCGTTTCATCAGACACTCATGGGCCACTCAGTAGGGGTCAGGGGTGGTTGGAAACCCTAAATCGGTCAATTAAATTACTGGGGGGAAAAAACTAATAACAAAAAATAAAATATCCCTAATTACCTCATCATATAGGCCAGCCACACTGGTGAGAGCTGGTGAATAGTGTCCACACAGAAATCGGAGTGTGCAACAGTTTTATTTTACCTTAGTGTGTACACAAGCGTTTTCACCTCATATTGTGTGTGTGTTTTGTACCTGTCTTTTCAGGCTCCTCAGGGGCAGTTCCAGCAATGCCGCTGCTTTCCAGGCCAAAGGCTGGGTCTACCTTGCCTGTGCTGCGAGCTGCCTCCTGCACCTTCTTCACATGGGCTTCTACCAACTCCGCCGGCACCTCCTCACGAACTCGGCTAAACTCCTCTGGACAAAGGGATGTCAGACAGGGTTGTCAGACAGACGCACAAACACAGTGATATTACACTATCACACGCAGGTGTGCTGTACAAAATCAGACAAAGATACAAAGAGCTGCATGAGATATATAACCAGAGGGAGGTTTGTATTTATTTATTAATTCTTCTACCGCACACTGTAAACCACCCCAACCACCGTGACGTACCCAGGTCTAAATGCCCCAACCCCCGTGACGTACCC
>JACXGJ010017421.1:0-11151 GCA_016801105.1 Esox niger
TCCATCCCTCCTAAACCCTCCCCTCCATCCCTCCTAAACCCTCCCCTCCATCCCTCCTAAACCCTCCCCTCCATCCCTCCTAAACCCTCCCCTCCATCCCTCCTAAACCCTCCCTCCATCCCTCCTAAACCCCCCCATCCATCCTTCCTAAACCATCCATCCATCCAGAACCCACAGCCCAAACTATACACATGCAGATCAACGCATTGAGAATGTGACTTATAATGCTGGATATCAACTCCTCTAAATGCATGGGCTTTGCCAGTGAAATGAGACTTTCAGTGAAATGTTAATGGAGCATTCAGCATTTGATAATTTTTTCATTATATAATGAAAATAAAAATATATATTAAGGTAGACAACGATCAATGTTTCTGTGAACATGAAGAGTCACATTGGAATTGAAATGCAGTCAACCAAGTGTGTTTATGTTCCACGTTTGACCAGAAATAGTAGGAATGAGTGCGCCATGTAGGGGAATAGGATGCTATTTGGCCAAGAGTAGGGTGTTATGTTAGGAAGAGTGCAGTTTAGGCTGCAGCCAGCCTCTGCCGGTCAGTCTGAAGGCCAGCTGCCGTGTCTCTGTTTCCCCAACACGCCTCCCTCTGTTTCTAGGGAGATTGCTTATCAACCTGTGGAAGGTCCCCCTCCCCCGGCTTCCCTGGCTGCTCCGTATTCATCCTGTGAGCTAAGCAACAGGTTTTTATGTTTGCCTCTCCACTGAAAGCGTCTCGTTGGCCGTTAGGTAATTTGTGTATGTATGTGTACAACAGAGCTCATCCTTACTGTCTTTTCTGCTTTACAATCTGTCAAACACACACACCCGGCACCCAGTGGACCTGTGCATGCACGCACACACCCTCCTCCTCCCTCTATCCCTCCCATTTTTTTCTCTCCTCCCATTTTGTGGTATTTTCTCTTCCTCTTTCTCTCCCTCTGTCTCTCACTCTGTCTTGCAAACACACTGTTGCACTTGCTTTTCCTCCGCTCTGTCTTTGTCCCTCTCTCTCTTGGCCCTGAACCTCTCTTTTATTCCCGTCTTTCCTGCATCTCGGTCTCTTCTTCCCCTACTTCTCTTTGGATATCTGTCGGCCGTCTGCCCAGGACAAGCTACCAATGACTTACAGGTACAGAACCGGTTCATAACCTGTCCATCGTCTCAACTGGTACAACGCGGCTTCTCTACGCTGCTGGGTATTCCTGTTCACCTGTTGCCCAGGCAGCTGGTCTTCTGTTTAACCAATAGTATTGTGTTTTGTATTGTCAAATTGTATTTTAGTTTCTTGACAAGCTACTGATCCATGTGAGTAAAGACAGAAAAGCTGGTTTGAGAGAGTGGAACTGTTATGTAGTGAAAATGTTCCAGTTATTTAGTTGTGGAACTTGTTTGTTCACCCTGACAAGGCAGGCTGCTTTTCTCTTGCCATACCTGAAGAACATGCTATGGGCTCAGCAACATTTAGCTGTTGGAAGTTTACATATAAACAGATGTCTTCCAAAGTGCTTTGTATGCAATGTGACACTGGCTGATAATGCAAACATTGATAGATTGAAAGGTCTGAGTTCCACTGTGTTTGCTTGGCATTTACTTATTTGATTTAGTATAATTAAATATCTGTAAAGAGAACTAAACCATCTTTGCCATACGGTAGTTGTTAGTTGTCATCCATTTCAGCTGGATGTAGTTTGTCTGTTGGCTGGTGTCATCCATATTAACTGGATATAGTTAGTCTGTTGGCTGGTTTCATCCATATTAACTGGATATAGTTTGGTTGTTGCCTGGTGTCATCCATATTAACTGGATATAGTTTGGTTGTTGCCTGGTGTCATCCATATTAACTGGATATAGTTTGGTTGTTGCCTGGTGTCATCCATATTAACTGGATATAGTTAGTTTGTTTGCTGGTTTCATCCATATTAACTGGATATAGTTAGTTTGTTGGCTGGTGTTATCCATATTAACTGGATATAGTTAGTTTGTTTACTGGTTTCATCTATATTAACTGGATATAGTTAGTCTGTTGGCTGGTGTCATCCATATTAACTGGATATAGTTATTCTGTTGGCTGGTTTAATCTATATTAACTGGATATAGTTAGTCTGTTGGCTGGTGTCATCCATATTAACTGGATATAGTTAGTCTGTTGGCTGGTTTAATCTATATTAACTGGATATAGTTAGTCTGTTGGCTGGTTTCATCCATATTAACTGGATATAGTTAGTTTGTTTGCTGGTGTCATCCATATTAACTGGATGTAGTTAGTTTGTTTGCTGGTGTCATCCATATTAATTGACAAAACAACAGTACAGTTCCCAAGGGGAACCCTATTTTTTGCACTACTCTTTGGCCAGGTCAGACACTGTGCACTATAAAGAGAACAGGAAGCCATTTGGGAGTCAGAAATATATTTTTTTGCAGCGGTTCACTTCAGTTGTTTTCCCTCTGCAGTTTCCATGGAGACATCATCCTCAGTTTCACAACAAATCATCAAACCCAACCGCTAGATAAAAGAGCTTCCTGTCACCTGGCGTTAGTGCCAAATGGAACCCTCTTCCCTTCATAATATAAGGCGTTACTTCAGACCAGAGCCTTTGCGTGTGTTGCCTGGAGTGCGATTTAGGACATGGTGTTACATGTTGTATAGAATCAAGTCAGATAAGTCACTCCATATGATTTCTCCTAGTTCATTGAAACAGTGTGGAAACCAGGCAGTTAAACCAGGTACTTTATGTTTTACCACGTCTGTATATCTGTAATGATTAATCCGTATGAAGTACAGTCATTATTAGAATATAGGCACATGTAAAACCAATGTGGAATAATTATAACAGACAGAAATAACATGAAATTGAATAGGAGATGGCTCATGTTCTGATGAAAGATTTGTCATTTAAAGAGCACATGTATTGGATGCGGTTTGCATTATCACAAAGAAATAGGCGTCTCAAGAGATCTCGTATTAACGTATAAAAAAGACAAACAAGGATTTGAAAAAAGGCCATTCCAGTGCCCTTCAAATACACTCCAGGTGCTGTGTGAGGTGTAAAAGACACTCAAGGTGCTGTGTGTGGTGTAAAAGACATTCCAGGTGCTGTGTGTGGTGTAAAAGACACTCAAGGTGCTGTGTGTGGTGTAAAAGACACTCCAGGTGCTGTGTGTGGTGTAAAAGACACTCCAGGTGCTGTGTGTGGTGTAAAAGATGCTCCTTACTTTGGTGGGATGGTGGCATGTGGAACGCCTGACTCTTTATGTTGAACATGTTGAGCACCTAGTTTACCTCAGGGAGCTGCTGAAGATGGAAGACCTCTGGTCATTACTGAATATACTCATTTCCAAATGCTAAAGACACTATAATTATCCTAATTGTTCTCTCTGAAGTTGTCTGTAATTGTCTCTCTATAACCTTTTTATTTTAACTTGTGAAGCGACCAATCACAAGTAATTTTGTTAACATGTGACACTATAACACCTATACATATATTTCAGTATCTGGAGAATAGATATTTGATCTGTTGTTTGTTATGTTGCGTTGCAGTGTTCTTGTAGTTTATGATATGGCATAGTTCCCCACAGGCTTCAAAAAGATGATTTTGGCCATATGTGGGTAATTAGGGACGTGTCAAAATGCAAATAGCCAAGTTAGTGCGCCAGCACAGATATGGAGAACGACCTTTTTAAAATTCTGTTTGTAGGTAGGTACAAAAATAGGATAGTTTATATCAGGGACGTCACTAGAAAATCACCTATTTTTAGAGTAACAGCAAGTGTAAAATTTATTGACTGATATATTGATTTATTTTGGGGGCACTAATTAATATATATGGGGGGCTAAAGCTCCCATAAAATAGGCCTAGCGTCAGCCCTGGTATACATGAAATATTGGTTGGTATAGAAGCACCCCCAGTTGGCCCTCTATTAGACTCCTCCCAGAGAGGATGTCTGTCTGTAGGACTCCTCCCAGAGAGGTTTTCTGTCTGTAGGACTCCTCCCAGAGAGGTTTTCTGTCTTTAGGACTCCTCCCAGAGAGGTTTTCTGTCTTTAGGACTCCTCCCAGAGAGGTTTTCTGTCTTTAGGACTCCTCCCAGAGAGGTTTTCTGTCTTTACGACTCCTCCCAGAGGTTGTTTGCCGTTGTCACCAAAATGACCAATCCACATGTTTATGTTGGTGGACGAGCAGAACAGGCAGTGAGAAGGGCCAACAGGTTGTGGAGGCTGTCGCTGATTAAGGACACTTGCCTGTAATTATGGAGGTTAGGAGATGACACAGGCTGTTGTGCGGTCCAAATGGTGCCCTATTTCTTATGTAGTGCACTAGAATAAGGAAGCACTTAATAGGGACTTGAGTGCAATTTGGGATGGAGTGTAGTGCCAATATTTGAAGGACCTGCTGATACCCACCTTCCTGGGTGTGTGTGTGTGTGTGTGTGTGTGTGTGTGTGTGTGTTGCTCTGGTTTCATTACAGCAGGCTATAATGTCTCTCTCCTTATGATTCTTACTCAGCAGTTGAAATGCCAGCGATAGAGGCAGGCTTTGCGGGAAAGGGTAAAGAGATTGCATCGTAGGTTTTTGGTGCATATTCATAATCCGCCAGTGGCTGTTTGAACACTGGGTTCTCATTGGCCGCGGCTGAGCAACACAGAGGACGTGATGTCAAACGGACTGGTTGAAATAAACCCATAAATGACTTAAAGCACAACTGAGCAAAACATAGTAAACATGAGCAAACATGACATGGCAAAACACACAAAACAGCTGGCACCATCTGGCACCATCTGGCTACTGATATATTTATATAAAACGTCTGTGGACCAATTCGCTCAGCC
Source organism: Esox niger (assembly GCA_016801105.1). Classification (NCBI taxonomy): domain Eukaryota; kingdom Metazoa; phylum Chordata; class Actinopteri; order Esociformes; family Esocidae; genus Esox; species Esox niger. The sequence continues at coordinate 4,826 of JACXGJ010017421.1, forward strand.
GTGGAGACGGTAACAGTTCGGCAATCTCTAGGATCGTACCTTAGGTCTTCTGCTCTGACAAACAAAGACTAACTCAATGTCTGTCTGTAAAACCCCTGTAGAAATATGTCACACGGGAAAGCTAGATGATCCTGCCTGTCAGTCTGTCTGCTGTCGGCATCCCAGAAGAGTTTCCTAAACACTTGGGGGGCCCAACCAACCGGCGGTAATGAACAAAATGTTGCTTCCTAGGTGCTGTTACTTCCTAGTTACCCCTAAACACCTCAGCTGTGTTTTTATACCTGGACAAACGGCCTACGGTGAAGTAGCTTTGAAAAGGATTTCTAGAGGACCAGTTCTACAAGACTACACAATTTGCTTGACATTGTTTTGAAAATGATCTTTAGCACGTTAGTGACGTGATCTTTAGCATGTTATATTCCTGAACTGGCCATGTTATTTCCTGCAGTGAGCAGGCATCATAGGGAGTTGCTTGTGTGGACTGACCTATCAGGCGTGTTGTCACCCAGGTTGGCAACATTAAATACAGAGAAGTAACCAAGCTGCTGCTTCAGATTTCTATTGCATCATGGGCCACCAGCCCCTTTACCACTTTCCTAAAGCATAAAAATACAGAGAATTTTGAAATGGAAGAAGTTAGGGTATGCTGACATCCGTTGGCCAGTGGGTGGAGCCTGACGTATTGATAGGCCAGAGTGTGGAGCCTAACATTGATGGGCCAGTGGGTGGAGCCTGACGTATTGATAGGCCAGAGTGTGGAGCCTAACATTGATGGGCCAGTGGGTGGAGCCTGACGTATTGTTAGGCCAGAGTGTGGAGCCTAACATTGATGGGCCAGTGGGTGGAGCCTAACATTGATGGGCCAGTGGGTGGAGCCTGACGTATTGATAGGCCAGAGTGTGGAGCCTAACATTGATGGGCCAGTGGGTGGAGCCTAACATTGATGGGCCAGTGGGTGGAGCCTGCCATGATAATGGGCCAGTAGGTGGAGCTTAACATCTTGTGTTTTATCTTGCAGAAGGGATCTGAGAAGCCTCTTCTCTCTGCTGTTCTTAGCGGCCATACTACCATGAGCAACCCTACTCCATCCACAGGTACGTCTCCTTACATACCACCCCCATAAGCAGACATCTGACCTTTCACCTATATGCGATATATGCATCCTAGATGGCAGGTTGCACAATACAAGACATCACAAGGGACAATAAAAAGAGTTGTCCTTTATCAGTCTGTTTCCCGGATTACCCTGTGTTTCCATAGTTACATGCTCGTGACCTTTGTCAGTAGTTGATGGACTGGAGAGAAGCGTCTCATTGGGCCATTGACTGATCGGCTTTAACAGGATGAGCCACTCTTCTGCAGATACAGGCCGTATGCACACAGAATACGTTGCCATTCTCACACCCTCTTTAACCCTATAGGGGTGACAGCCTAATGGTAAAAGGCAAATTCTCCAAGTACACAAAATATTGCTGATTCTAATCCCTGGTGCTTTTCCTCAGCAGTCCTTGAGCAAGGGATTTAACCGTAATTGCTCATGTAACTTTGGATAAAAGGGTGTGAATGATTTAAATGTGATAATGTAAAACTGGATTACTATTACCAATATACAACTCAAAGTTAACAGAGCAAACATGCTAACAGGGTGTGGTGTGTGTGTGTGTGTGTGTGTGTGTGTGTGTGTGTGTGGCAGTAGCACAGTCATTAATGTAAATATCTTACATCAGATGTAGACTTGATAATTTCCTTTCGAAGTGGCACTGTTGACTTTCAACAATCATTTTGCAATGATAGTAGGAAAAGCCTTGTTGCATGCAATCTGGAGCCAATCCCCCGGACACACGCACACGCACACGCACACGCACACGCACACGCACGCACACGCACGCACACGCACACGCACACATAGTACCTTGTACACAGGTATCTGGATTGGAAGTGCAGGCACACACTATTCCTGATTTGATCAATTTGGGGAAATTTTGGTTCCCATTATATGGTAAAACATGTACACACCTTGTAATAGAGAGTAACCCAGATGTACCTGTAGGTCAGAGACCTGTAGCTCAGGTGTACCTGTAGGTCAGAGACCTGTAGCTCAGGTGTACCTGTAGGTCAGAGACATGTAGCTCAGATGTACCTGTAGGTCAGAGACATGTAGCTCAGATGTACCTGTAGCTCAGAGACCTGTAGCTCAGATGTACCTGTAGGTCAGAGACATGTAGCTCAGATGTACCTGTAGCTCAGAGACCTGTAGCTCAGATGTACCTGTAGGACAGAGACATGTAGCTCAGATGTACCTGTAGCTCTAGAGACCTGTAGCACAGATGTACCTGTAGGTCAGAGACATGTAGCTCATATGTACCTGTAGGTCAGAGACCTGTAGCTCAGATGTACTTGTAGGTCTGAGACCTGTAGCTCAGATGTACCTGTAAGTCAGCGACATGTAGCTCATATGTACCTGTAGCTTAGACATTTTCTTCTGAGAGCAGGACCGGCTCCAGGATGAAATGAATGAGGGGACATTTTTTATCAGTGGGGCACATCTTATTCATATCCATTTGCAGTGCTTAAGGGAAAACAAAATGAGGGGCCACATATTCTATCTGGGGGGGCAATGCCGGCTTTGCCTCCCCGCCGATGGTTCTGGGAATTTTTGAGAGTCTTGTAACGAAGAGAGTTATAGGGACGTGAACGCTGGGCCATCCGGAGGAACTAAGGATAGCAAGACAGATCAAAAAGCCGGCTGACAGACAGGCAGGCTGACACAGGAAGAGGGAAAGTAAAGCATTTACTTCTCTGACAAGGTTTTCCCAGAATGTCCTGTACAGGCTGGCTGTTAGACCCTAATAACAGAAGAATGGATGTACCAGCTGCGTTCCAGGGATTCCAAGGTGTCCTAGCAACACTGGAAAGAGGTGGAGCCTGCTGCATGGCATGATAGACTGGCTCTTAACCTGTGTGCGTGTGCGTGTGTGTGTGTGTGTGTGTGTGTGTGTGTAGTTGAGGCACTGGGAGCCAAAGCCTTGCCTTGTATTGTAGATGTCAGAGATGAGAAGCAGATCAGAGATGTGGTTGAACTTGCTGTGCAAAACAATAGTAAAACAAAGAAATTCAAGTGTGGACAATTGGCCCCATCTCTATTTAACAATAAGCTTAATCTGACTTAAGTTTAGGGTTACAATTAGAATTAGGGTTAAGGTTAGGCATAAAGGTTGCATGGTTAAGGTTAGGCATAAACTTTAATTGAGGTTAAAGTTAGGGTTATGGTATTATGATGTTAAATTGCCGTTTCTTACTTTGATAGTAAAATCTAACTGTTTGTGTGAGTGCCCTCAGTGGGCATTGAGCTATCTGAAGTTGGTCCCAGAAGGTAGACTGTATTTTTTTTAAGGCAACCAGCTCTAAAAGGAAAGTGTGTGTGAGTAGATTTTGTTGTGTTAACTCTCAACCCTTCCTGCCACTGCCACTGTGTGAAGAATCAACCTTTTCTTGTTTCAGTGACTCTTCCATCTGAGCAGATAAACCCAGCGACGTCTCGCTCTAACGCGATGACTGTATTCATAACATGGTTGATCCAACAAATGTATTTGTGCAAGATGTGTATTTCAGCGGGCGGGATGTGTATTTCAGCGGGCGGGGATGTGTATTTCAGCGGGTGGGATGTGTATTTCAGCGGGCGGGTTGTGTATTTCAGTGGGTGGGATGAGTATTTCAGTGGGCGGGTTGTGTATTTCAGCGGGCGGGTTGTGTATTTCAGCGGGCGGGTTGTGTATTTCAGTGGGTGGGATGAGTATTTCAGTGGGTGGGATGTGTATTTCAGCGGGCGGGTTGTGTATTTCAGCGGGCGGGATGTGTATTTCAGCGGGCGGGATGTGTATTTCAGCGGGCGGGATGTGTATTTCAGTGGGCGGGATGTGTGGGCAGATAGGGGAGAGTGAGACAAACTGTTCTTTTCTCTTGTTTCTGTATCTCCCTCCACTTCTCTGTCACTGTCTTCATCCTGTCAATATCGGCCACACCCCATGTTTTCTGAACAGCAGCTACTCATATTCCAGCTGAAGTAAATATCTACTCACACAACCGCTGTCGGGCTGGATTCTTTTCTGGCAGGCCCGTCCGAGCACACGGGCCCATCTGTGGCTCAAACGTCTCCATATTTCCATATTGTGTGGACTACTTTCCAACACTATGGAGCTTTATTCCCTAAACAATACACTTCCTTTGACCAGAATCCACAGGATAGCGTTTAGTGAACAATGTGTGTTGTCTTTAAGTTCACCCCCCAGCAGTGAGGACGTCCAGAATATTTAAGCTAGCTAGCAGTGGGGGAAAGGCAATAATTACAGTGTCATTATGGTGTCATTGTGAGCCATTAGCAGCTGTTATGTCACAGACACATACACCAATAATGATACAGCCAAAGGCAGCAATTAAGCATTGTGCCTACATAGACCGTCTCACAGACGCTCATACAGACTAGTGAAACGAAGACCATCAACCCAATGAAACACCGTGTTCCAGACTCCCAGGGTTTGGGAGACCGACGCTAAGATAGATCTTAAACAGTTGATTTTTACAATCCTCTTATTCAAATGGATTAAAAATTTGCACTGTGCTTATCAACTTGTAAATAAAGACTGCATAGCAATTAGTGATATTTCTATTTGAGAAAAATTAAGTAGATTAATTATTCATATTATTCATATTAATAGGGTATTACTTTTTTGTTTTTATTATTATATTATTATAGTATAGTATTATTATAGGGATATTATTATTAGTAGTACGATATTATGAGAAGAGTATTATTAGTAGTAGCAGTAGGGTATAATTATTATAAGAGTATTAATAGTATTAATATTAGGATAGTATTACGACATTAGTATTATTAGTAGTAATATTAGGACATTATTATTATAATAGTATTATTATTAGTAGTAGTAGTATTAGGATATTATTATGACATTAGTATTATTAGTAGTAGTATTAGGGTATTTGTAAGATACTAGTATTAGTATTATTATTAGCAGTATTAGGGTATTCGTATGATACTAGTATTATTAGTAGTAGTATTAGGGTATTTGTATGATACAAGTATTATTATTATTAGTAGTAGTATTAGGATATTATTATGACATTAGTATTATTAGTAGTAGTATTAGGGTATTCGTATAATACTAGTATTAGTTTTATTAGTAGTAGTATTAGGGTATTCGTATGATACTAGTATTATTATTATTAGTAGTAGTATTAGGATATTATTATGACATTAGTATTATTAGTAGTAGTATTAGGGTATTCGTATGATACTAGTATTAGTATTATTAGTAGTAGTATTAGGGCATCATTATTATCAGGTCAGAATACATGCTATCCATAGACACACCTCAAGGTATTCTCCAACCCAAACAAATAAATGATTGAAAAGTGCATTACCTCATTCTCCAAGGCCACAATATGCATGGAGAGAGAAGTGTCTGCTCTCTGATGCTTCAGATTAGAAACTTCTGATCAGAGCGTCCGTTTCTCTTTGCCAGTTCAATCGGCGGTATCATTTCATTCATTTACACCACAAAGCAGAAATAATCATCTACTATGTGCCATGGGATCTGCCTGCCTGCTTAAATGGGCTGCACTAGAGAAAGGGGGTAAGCTGCTTTTCTATGTTATAATGTTATTCAGCAGATGTGAAATGTTAAATGTGGCAGGGTGTTATGCAGGAAAGGTAGAAGAGGGGCTCATTTAAATGATCTTTTCATCTCAACACATCACAGGGCTGCAGAGATTCAGTCCGGCCAATAGGAGAACACACTATGCGTCTCAAAAGGACATGCTATTCCCATGGAAGCTTGTCAGAAGTAGGACACTACACACAGAGTAGGGTGCATTGTGGGACTTATACCAAATAGCAGAAGGGAATACAGGCCGACTAGAATTCTCTAAAGAATAAAGAGACTAAAAACACACACACATGCAGACACACATGCAGACACACACACATGCAGACACGCACACACACACACACATGCAGACACACACACACGTACACACACACACACATGCAGACACACAAGGACCTAAACATACACATTGTAGCAAATGTTTTTTCTGCAGCGGACATAGATTTTTAGGGCTTTCACAATTTCGAAGCAACAGATTAGGACTTCCTGGGTTAAGGCAGATTAGGACTTCCTGGGTTAAGGCAGATTAGGACTTCCCGGGTTAAAGCAGATTAGGACTTCCTGGGTTAAGGCAGATTAGGATTTCCTGGGTTAAGTCAGATTAGGACTTCCCGGGTTAAGGCAGATTAGGACTTCCCGGGT
>JACXGJ010017422.1:0-11195 GCA_016801105.1 Esox niger
ATATATACATACACACACATACACATATATATATGAGAGAGAGAGAGAGAGAGAGAGAGAGAGAGAGAGAGAGAGAGAAAAGTTTAATGTCCCTGCTCTTTCCCCAGCAGCCTTGGTTCTGTCCCTGATCTTCTCCCTAAACACATTCTTTACGGATGACCTTTGTTTCGAGTCTCACATGGACACTTCCTCTCCATCCAAAAGCTCTATTAGATTCATTTCATACACATTGTGTGTCATATGTGACAGGGCACAGACGCAGCATATTCTCCATATATCAGTTATCCAATATTCACATTGGCATCTCAATAGTTATGTACATAACATAAATCTACTGAGCGAATATGGGAGGAGAGAGCGAGAGCGAGAGACAAAGTGGGACAGAAAAGAGACAGAGAGAGAAAGTGAGAAAGTGAAAGAGAAAGTACACTAAAAATAAAGAGGAGCTGGACAGGCCAAAAGACAAAGAGAGACAGAGAGGGATGAATAGAGAGAGACATCTATACAACATTTGTTCTGCCAGACCTAAAGTGTTACAGCCGTCAATGAAGAGCTTTGGCAAACACTTCACAGGCTAGCAGCAGAGGTGATTTGAAAATACTTTACCTCAGAACAACATTAGATCAACGTATACGTAATTAAGTAGTTAGGAATCAAAGCACTGTGTGGGAATGATTCATATTTAATAGCATGGACTTTTTTACTGTTTGGTTAATTGAATACCTTATCTTTATTATGCAGATGCTTCATAAATATGAAATATTACATATTACAGATAGCTGCTCTTGAAAACCTCACTGAAGCATTGAGAAATATAATTAAGTTTATGGAGAGAAAAAAACAAAAGCCCAGATTTTTTTTTTACTTCATCGTTTTTATTTTTCTATCTAAAATTAATTTACGTCAACAAAATAACAAATAGCTACATGGTTAGAGGAGTGGAAATTAATTTAAACATCCCTCATCCTTCTGCCAACGGTTATTTAAATGTTCTTTGGTGGTATGGTTTTAGTAAACATATATTGTATTCTTTTTAATATAAAGATCAATGTAAGCTCCCAGAAAGGGTTGATTAAATCTTGGGATTACCTCTCAGTTCATCTGTTATATTATTACAATATTGCAAAAATATCCAATTTAATCTACTTATTGTTTAGCTGGAATAACCACACTAGATTACATTTGAATAGTCCAACAGTTTCAATCTACAGTCGAGTAATGTAATGCACTGTGTCACTGTCTGCAGTAGATGACCTAGCCCTCTTAAAGATAAGGCAGACTTGGCCATCTCATCCTCCCTGCATATAGAACATCATCGTAAACTACCATGCAAATATAATAGCCTACAGCATGGAACACACTTATAAAACATCGGCCAACTAAAGATTATTATGAGAGTTCACAGATAACAGATAACTTCTGTCTTAAACCACCATACAAATCCCCTTTGCTATGGCCACTAGAGACCCCCCCCACACACACACACACACACACACACGCACACATACACACAGCTAGTAGACTGGAGTGGTGGGAGAGGCGCCCCCTAGAGGTCGGTTAAGGAGGTTTATGTCCAGCCATGCATCTCTCTTTGCCTGCTTTAGACGGGCCTGTGGGGGGTCCGACCGCCATGTTGATGCCACCGACCCTGGTTCTGTTCGTGGAGGCTGATACTTCGCTGCACTTCACCGTGACAGATAACTACTATGCTGCATGGAGGATCAAAGACTACAACACTGGAGGGCTCCATTATCTATGACGGTGTGATAAAACTCATCCCTCTCCATTTTCACTTTCCCGTTCTCTCTCTTTTTTTCTCTGTTTGTCATTTAGTTGTGGAGGAACTGTTGAGAAGGATGCCATAGGACACAGCCTAATATCGATATGGTTAACACTTTATTGAGTTGTCTCTACTCTCCAGCGAACACAACATGGTATTGTCAAGTTAATATGGTTGTTGTTTTAACATAATTCATTTTTACACAAATGGAACAAGGAAGTGTAATTGCACCTTCAAATGGAACAAGGGATGTATAACTGCTCTTTGAAATGGAACAAGGGAAGTTTAATCACACTTTCTGTTATGGAGTAACTACTGATGTTGTTACATTCAATGTCACTAAATAGTGAAGAAAACATTAAATGACACATTTCATTCATTAATTTTACTTTTTCAAATTTTTACACATACTGGTAGTGTACATGTGACATTAATATCCCAAGAACTACACAAATGTGTTTTGTGTATGGTTGAATGTCAAGAAGGCAATTACTCATGAAAGCCTGTCTTGAATGCAGTTTGACGAAGTATGCTGAAGGATGTGTCAAAACATTCTGTAGACATGAGGCACACATGTTTTGTGGTCTGACAAATCTGAAATGTTGGGGACTAGATTCAAAGGGTTTGGTGCATACCCAATAAATGACCTAAAAACAATATCCCTACTGTGAAAAATGGTGCTGGCAGCATCGTGTTATGGGGATGTTTTTCATTGTCAGGCACTTGTCAAGATAGAAAGGGAAATTATTGGAGCAATGTAAAGAAAAGTCATTGAGGAAAAACCTGCTGCCCTCGGCAAAAAAGCTGTCCACCTTCCAGCCTTACAATGATCCAAAGCAGTCAATGCAACAGTGGAATGGATATGGAATAAAAAGATAAATGTCCTTTAGAATCCCATCAGAAATCTAACATAGCAATCAAAAATGTGTGGTATGGCGTGAAGAATTCTGTTGTTACATTGTAACTACAAATTAATAAAAAATTACTTAAATATGTTAAGTTGCTTATTCCAGGGTCAGTACATTGTAAGCACATTTATGTCCACTCTAAACAGGTGTATTCATTGTAAAACGACGCATATTTCGTAAAACATATCTCTATTGTAAAACATTTATAATTCCATGTTTCCCTACGGTACTATTATTTTATGGCACGATTCCATGAATACGTATGGAGTTTATTCAAGCACACTTAGTTTGGTATAAAATATAAATTAACCCATTGAAAACAGGCTGTAATATACGTGTGTGTTGTTCCAATGTTGGCACAAGTTCCTGGTTTATTTATTAAACATGATGGTACATTTGGATGAGACAGCAGTGACATCTTGTTGTTACATGAAACAGGGTCACATTTTGGTATGAGTCGTTAAAATTATAATTAACAAGGTGACTATCAAACATGTAATCACCAATCATTAGTTACATAATGGAACAAGAGAACAACATCCATAGTCACAAAGTGGAATAACATTTAGACGGCCTTTGCCCCAAAAGTGGAGTAACTGATTATTCACTACCCCATAGTTACTTAGTAATAGCTACTTAACTAATATGTTTTTACTAGAGTTACCTAGATGAATTTAAAGACCCTAACTAATTACATGTATATTTCTTACAGACAAAACACTTCTCAACTAACATAGCGTGAACAGGCGTAGGAGACTGAACTAGGGTATTCAGGGTCATGACACCAACAGAACAGTAAGGTTCCCTGCGATATCCGACTGACCTGAAGATTTCAGATTTATCTGTGATAGAGAAACAGGACAGAGAGATGGGATTGTAATTAACCATGCATGGGGAGATTTAATTACAAGGACACACACACAATCTTTTGAGTTTTACAATCCATGGTAGAACACAAAAAAGTATTCCCATTATCTCTTACCCCAGACCCAAATCTATACACACTCACACAGAGGCAAAAAACACAAAGACACATGCATCTGCGCATTGTCTTCAACAACATTTGCTTGACAAAAAGACACAACCCACCCACACACACACATAATACACACATACGTAAGCCACGCACGCACACACACGCACACACACACCCCTCAGGGCCATGGTGCACGATGGAATGGTGGGGAGATGTCACAGGTCGTCAAGCAGAAAGCCCAGGCCCTGTCTGCATTTTAAACCAAACTTCCAATTTTCTCCCTCTATCTTTCTTCATTCTCACTGAAGCTGGAAATTGAGCACGGCACACTTATGTGGAGAGGCTAGGGAGGGAAGGGATAAAAAGTAAGATGCGTTTCATGAGTTTCATGAGCTATTTGATTTAAATTACCTGCCTGGATAAGGGAGGAAGGCAGGCTGATGTAGTTTGTGTTTGTTCATTTAAGGAGAAATTTCACCAGAGTGATTGTCAGTCTGTACAGTAGGGGGCTGATCATTTGCTGTTTGTTCCTGGGCTGATATAGGGCCCCAGCTGGTGGGCGACCGAAGTCCATCATTTTCACCAATTTAATCATGTACATTTTATGAATTACGGCGGTCACTGTTCAGAGATGCCACGTAATATCAGACAATGCTAAGTAATCAAGTCCTAATTCTATCTGTGTCTTTAGATGAGACAAGCCAAAACGTCCTAAGTCACTCTGTGTCTTTAGATAAGATAAGCCAAAAAGTCCTGAGTCACTCTGTGTCTTTAGATGAGACAAGCCAAAAAGTCCTAAGTCACTCTGTGTCTTTAGATAAGACAAGCCAAAAAGTCCTGAGTCACTCTGTGTATTTAGATGAGACAAGCCAAAAAGTCCTGAATCACTCTGTGTATTTAGATGAGACAAGCCAAAAAGTCCTAAGTCACTCTGTGTATTTAGATGAAATAAGCCAAAAAGTCCTGAGTCACTCTGTGTATTTAGATGAGACAAGCCAAAAAGTCCTAAGTCACTCTGTGTATTTAGATAAGACAAGCTATTGAAGTCTTTCCACGCCTTTTGGGTGAAAGGCCAATACACACTGCTGGAATGAGTAACAAACTTTGCTATGTGGACTCATAAATCCAGTCCTAACTCACCCTCTCTTTATCTCTTTTGAAAATCTCACTGACTTTTCTTACATGTGGTAATCAATATCAAAGCATTTGTCACTCATTACCTGACAGGATCGAAAAGTGTCCCCATCACATTTTTCTTTACATCAATTCACAACAGAAAAGGCCAGCAAGCAAATATATGGTACTTTTAAAACACTGGTCGCACATAGATAATGGTGAAGATCAAATTCACCAGTCAGGTCATGAAAGGTGACTTTGGCCATACTTTTAACCCCATCAGGGCTCGTGCTGACTGCCACATTAGCTGCCTGGGAAAGTTTCCACACAACACACACCAACACACACCAAAATACTCAAATTGACCCTTAACATAATCTCACAAATCATGCTCGTATAAAAAATTGTCCAGCACGAGTAAAACGTCTATAGGGGTATTAGCAGCTGGTATGACCATCTAAGGATTTATCCTTTTCAGACGTCAATCTTCTGTGTTTGAAGGGTAAAAAATCCAGCTGCCGTCTAAATCAACCTGGATTGACTGCCGTCATTGACTCTATCCGTTGCCTATAGCATTCGTTTTTTCTATGATTTACATTAAGTGTTTTTTAACATCCTGTCAATCTCACCATGGTAACGACTATAATGGGCTTGAAAGGTACAAGGTTTTAACATTTTTCTAGTAGAATACGTCTGCTAAATGCACCATCTCAACATTAACTTCACAAGAGTGAAGTAAAGATTACTTTTTGTGGATGCCTGTCAAGTTTTTGTGAGACTGAATAAAGTAAAAGTGCTGAACTGTTTACAAATTTGATGCACTGAAATAGTTGCAACTTCCGAAAGTCAACCACAGAACCCCTGTGCTGGAAAAGCAGACTAATTGCTTTCAGTCATCAGTGCTTTCCACGATCCTCTTATTTCTGTTAGACATTAAAGACAGTCTCCGCAGTGTACATTTTCGGCACTTTCCATATATGTTCATCCTGGAGATGGGTCGTAACAGAGGTTCTGACGTCAGTGCTATGGCGTTTTTGACTGGGGCTGTGGCGGCCATACAAAAAATTTCATTTGCGTATGATCTTTATCAGAATACTGAGGCTTAAATCAACATACTTAGACAACACTATCACTGGCCATTCAAAATTTGTCATCACACACATATTTTGTTGTCAATATCTGTATGGAATTTTTTATACTACTTTGAATAACTAATTAGGCATTTGTAATCATGTTGTTTTCAGTTGTACTCTGAATGTCTTCCACTAGAGCACACATGCTCAATTATTACTTTCATCTGCCCATACAATTTCATAAGTGAAAAAGGTAGTTTTGACAAAACTAGGTTACTTGGAAATTGTGATGTGCAATTTGTGTCATCGAGACTTCCCCTTTAAGGGTTAGGGACAAGTTTAGGCATTATTAATGTTAGGGTTGGCATCTAAGTTAGGTACCAAGGTTAGGGTTAAAGGGAGTTTGCATAGCACACAAACAGCATTCATTTCTGAGGTATAACTGAGATGGACGGCGACCTAACAGTAAACTGCAAGGTTGTTGAGAGACTCACTGTGTGCGTGCGTGTGTGTGTGTGTGTGCTTGCGTGTGTGTGTGCGTGCGTGCGTGTTTGTGTGTATTGAGATCCCGTGTTTCTTTGATTGACAGCTCCCCTGGAAGGTCTGCCCGCTGTCAGTGTAGAGCGAAGAGGAAAGCGGAGCAGATAATAACAGCCTTGGCAGCAGGTGTATGCAGGTGGCTAGAGAGTCTTTGTGCAAATCTACCTTGTAGGACCGATGTCCCATTCACCTTCTCCTTCTTGTTATGCTGCATTGAGACACGAAACACAGTTCCGTGTTGGACTCACACCCGGTGTGCCGTCAGAACACTGGGATGCCGCGGGTGCGCGTAACGGAAACGTGCCTCTGGTAGCCCACTGTGCGCCCGTTGGTGTGTATGGCTCAGGCTGCCGGCGACACCGTAATCGGAGGGGACAGGCCCAGAGTAATGACTGGGAAGGAATCAATAGGGGAGTATTGAACACACCAAACACATTGTTTCCGTGTGCTTGATATCATTCCGCTCGCCGCTATTACAGAATGCAGGCCTCCTGTTGTGTTTGGATAGAAACCCCAAGGTTGTGGTGTGTGGACATTGTGTTTATGAATGTGTGAGTTTACTATGTGCCTGTTCATACACAATGTGGTTGTGGATGCGTGTGTGTTATCATCCGTGCATGCAGTATATTCCTTCTTACTATTTGTGTGTGTGTGTGAGTGTGTGCTTGTCTGTCTGTGTAAATTACTCAGTTAAAGTGAGTTGGCTGGGTAGCATCTGCATGGAGCGCCTGGCTCTATTAACTTTGTTATAAGACTGGATGTGAACATAAACCACATTAGACTTTTCCCCAAGCAGGAAATATACCAGGTGTCACCCTTTATTCAGTCCCCAAGTAGAAAATATACCAGGTGTCACCCTCTATTCCTTCTGATCTTTCAGTGATTGGTTCCTACGTTTCATTACACTAAAAGCGGGGAATCTTTCCACATCTGAAATGCAGGAGGGATCACTTTAGATGCTGGACAGCCAGGAAACCCATCACGGGACAGTCTGTGCATTCTGAAATACTAATGCGAGACGGGTCTCTAGCCAGATGCATACAGCTCCGGAAAAAGTTAACAGACCACTGCAACTTTTACTTTCCTTTCCAAAAAAGTCGGAAAGGAAGGTTTTGAGTGAGGAACAGAAGGTTTAAATTAAGAGACCACTGCTTTTGTTCCTCTCTCAAAACGTTCCTTTGCAACTTTTTTGTAAAGGAAAGAAAAAGTAGGGACATACTGTTAAAAGCTGGTGACAGACAGGGAGGACCTTGACTCCATAACTTGGTCTGTCTGTGGTGGAGGGCCAAGTTGCATGGTAATTCTCATCTAAAACACGGCCATGCCTGTGTTGTGGCTTTACGGTAGTCTGGCCCCAGAGCCGTCCGTGGTGTCTCGCCAAACATTTGGTATGACAATAACCATATGGGGTCCGGTAAACATGTCCACACTGGCACAATGTGAGCCCAGTGCAGGCCCAAACATTGGCACTGCGTAGCCTGCCCGAACTGGGCCAAGGTGCCATCGGCTCCACATTGGCCCCTGAAAGTGCTGGCCCTTTGTGAACCAATTTTGGCTGCCCATATCTGGTGAGGACAGTCCTCACCTTGCCTTGAATAATCCAATATTTCCCCAGACAGCATGTCCACCGCGTGACTCAGCACAGTTTGAAATGCTGAACCGATCTAAGGTGCCCGTGTAGGGCCAATTCTGAAGCCACCAATTCAGATTGGCTGCACATTATGCAGCCACTCTTAGACAAATGTCACTGGTAATTACTAGAGCCTTTTTTTACAGTGTGCATTATTGAGTGTTACTTCGTAGATGTAACACAGTGAATCACAAACTGGAGCAGCGCTCATTAGCGGTTTCTCAAAAAACAGCTTGTGAACTTAGAACCATAAGATTCTAAGGGAAAGATGATGATCCTGATTTAATTGGATTTAAAGGGGGACCGCATCAAAAGACCAACCTCAATTGTTAAAAATGTAATACTCTAGTGTCAAAATTCAGACTAAATGAAATATGTTTTGACATTAAGTCGGTTTTGTATAAGCTAGGTTTTGTGAATGAGGGTTTGGGATTTGATTGGGCCAAAGTTCATTTCCCCACTAATACAGAACAAACAACTACAGTGATTTCAATAATCTGCTATCTATGCAAAGGCCCCCACCAGTTTATACTCATATATGCCAGTTGGCATATCGTCATATACAGCTCCGGAAACATTAAGGTACCACTGCACCTTTTTCTTTCCTTTCTTTTTTTATTATTATCATTTTTATCTTCATGAACTGAGTACTTTGGTGAGGGCTTGTTGTGGAATGGGCCGTGTTGGGCTAAGGTGGCCTGGCCCGTGTATGATTTGGTTTTGTTTTGCTTCAGGCCCGTCCATGCGACCAGTGACCACCTCACTCACTGATTACCCAAATGGGAACAATGGTTTCATGTTTGCTGGTGAGTTGGCAAGACAGCACAAACATATTTGGACCCGACACACAGGCAGGTTGTCTGTCCTTAGTCCTCTATTTACCCAGCATCCCCCAGGTGTTAACCGGCCAAAGACAGACAAAGCCCCGGAGACGTGTTTGGCAATTAGTTACAACGGTAACAACAAAAACTCTGTCTGGCAAACTAACGCTAACCATATCTGCATCCAAAACCTGGGAGGAAATCCCTGCTTGACAAGATTACTGCTACAAAGGAATCAGACAATGTGGATTTGAAGAAACAAACAATTCATTTAATCAGCTTACGTATTTAATAATCTACCGGCATTCCTTTGGTCATGAATACATCATTAGATAGGGCAATGATGAACATGCCTGCACCAACACCGCTGTCGAGATTATCTCCACGGCTACAGAACAGACAGACAGGCAGACCTCTGAGATGTTTTCTTCAGAAAAATTCCTCGGACCTCACCAAGCTCAGTGAGGTTAACTGTGTGTCTGTGTGTGTGTGTGTGTGTGTGTGTGTCTGTGTGTGTGTGTCTGTGTGTTTGTGTGTGGCTAACCAGGCTAGCAGGTGTCCAGACTCCAGAGGGTATGTCACATGACCCATTACCCAGGGGCGTTGCAGAAACCCCTTAAATCTGCCAATTTCCAGTACCCACATACCACGCACGCACATGCACTGTCATTATGCAGTCCCTCCATCCTGAGGTACGAGACGGAGGCAGAACGAAGAGACCATTCCCTCCCACAGTAATGTGTTTGCCATTTTCAGCCTGCAGGTTTTGTGTTTGTGCAGAGAGGGATGGGGAATTGCAAATGGATTCTCTTCTTCTCCCCTTCCCACCTCTGACATTTTCTATTGGTGGATTCCGGAAGGTCATAATTTGAAAGAAACGTGTCAATATGCTAAATGTATTCCTGCTAGTCTTGTCCTGTTTCTGGTGATAACCTCTGTAGATATTTTTTGTGGGATTTAAAGCCATGAAAATCTGTGCAGGGTTTTAAAGGACGCAGTAATAAAAAACAAGATGAAAACTTTGAAATATTTCCTAATTCTTCACTATATGGAAAAATACCAGAACAAACGGCTACATTGATACACTAAAAACATTACTTTTATAATACAGAGATTTTAATATTTGTGTGGAAAAGGTCATGGTGACAATAAGGTTACTGATCTGTAATGGTGACAATAAGGTTACTGATCTGAGATGGTGAGGGTGAATAAGGTTAGCCTCATGTGTGAGTTTGACAATAAGGTTAGCCTGATCTGTGACTATAAGGTAACTCTGATCTGTGAGTGTGAGTAAGATTAGTCTGATCTGTGACTGAAAATAAGGTAACTCTGATCTGTGAGTGTGACAGTAAGGTTAGCCTGATCTGTGACTATAAGGTAACTCTGATCTGGGAGTGTAAATAAGATAAGTCTAATCTGTGACTGTGAAAATAAGGTTAGTCTGATCTGTGAGTGTGAATACGGTTAGTCTGATCTGTGAGTGTGAAAATAAGGTTAGTCTGATCTGTGAGTGTTAATAGGGTTTACCTGATCTAAGAGTGGAAGTTTGAGGTTAGCCTGATCTAAGAGTGGAAGGGTGAGGTTTACCTGATCTAAGAGTGGAAGTGTGAGGTTAGCCTGATCTATGAGTTCTATAACATTATGTATGTGGTTAGGACTAGAACATGATGTGTGTGGTTAGGACTATAACATGATGTGTGTGGTTAGGACAGTTACATGATGTGTGTGGTTAGGACTATAACATGATGTGTGTGGTTAGGACTATAACATGATGTGTGTGGATAGGACTAGAACATGATGTGTGTGGTTAGGACTAGAACCTGATGTGTGTGGTTAGGACTATAAAATGATGTGTGTGGTTAGGACAGTTACATGATGTGTGTGGTTAGGACTGTAACATCAGGTGTGTGGTTAGGACTGTAACATCAGGTGTGTGGTCAGGACTGTAACCTGATGTGTGTGGTTAGGACCGTAACATGATGTGTGTGTTTAGGACTAGAACCTGATGTGTGTGGTTAGGACTATAAAATGATGTGTGTGGTTAGGACTAGAATCCTAACCCATCTCTTAACACGGGGGCTTCAGTGCAGTGAACTGCATCCTGCCTGCTAATAAACAGATCAGTTCTAGGGCCACCCTGCCTTCCATTCCCTCCCTCCTGCTTTGTTTTCCCCATCCTTCACCCCTCCCTCCCTCCCTCTCTCCATCCCCCCCTGTCTCCCCCCTGTCTCCCTCTCTTCATCCCCCCCTGTCTCCCTCTCTCCATCCCCCCCTGTCACCCTCTCTCCATCCCCCTCTGTCTCCCCCTCCCTCCCTCTCTCCGTCCCCCTCTGTCTCCCCCTCCCTCTCTC
>JACXGJ010017423.1:0-11193 GCA_016801105.1 Esox niger
TAGTAAGGTCCTGGTATTCATTCAGTGTAGTGTTGTATGATTGTTAGTAAGGTCCTGGTATTCATTCAGTGTAGTGTTGTATGATCGTTAGTAAGGTCCTGGTATTCATTCAGTGTAGTGTTGTATGATTGTTAGTAAGGTCCTGGTTTTCATTCAGTGTAGTGTTGTATGATTGTTGGAATTCAGCTTCAAACAAAAAACAGTTTCTTCTCCATCTATCCACTGAATGATCGGAACACCCTGCAATCTGTTTAGTTGCGCTTTCGGAAGTCAGTGACATCAGAAGTCAAACTCGAATAACTTTAAGGGCAGCGACTCAACTTAATATTTTGGCCATTTAGCGCTGCTTGGCTAGGCGCAGTCGTTTAGGAAACCACAGCTATATCCTTTATTGAAATAAATAAAATTTTGCAAAGCCATGCCGTTCTTCGCAGATCATGCAAATGCCCCTTAAGATCTAATTTCCAACTTTTGATTTAAGTCATCATCTGGACATTCCCTTTAGTCAAATGTTATTAATGTTAATGTGGTCACATCACATTATCCTGACTTGTATAATGGATAATGGCATGGTACTGTTGGTTAGGACCCAAGTGCGGACTGGGGGCGAGAGGGGTAGAGACAGGTAGCAAGGACGGGGGCGGTAGGTGAGGTAGGCAGAGTAGTCGGGGACAGGCGGGAGGTCGGTAAACGTGCTGACGGCAGAGGTACAATCAGGGACTGGGCAGAATAGTCAGGGGCAGGCGAGAAGTCAGAGTAACAGTGAGGAACAGAAGTACAGGTAGGGCTCGGGCAGGATGGTCGGAAACGGGCAAACGGTCGGTACACGGAATGACGGAACAGAGAACTGGAATACGCGAGATATGGCATGTGAACATGAACCATTGATCTGGCAGGGGTGAGATGGCAGGGAGCTGTATTTGAATGTTTGGTGATTAGGTGACTGGGGACAGGTGTGCGAGTCTGGTGATTGGTGACAGGTGTGTTTAGGTGCGCACTGGGTTTCTGGAGCGCAGGCGCACTGCGTCTCCGGAGCGCGGGCGCCCTCTGCTGCGCGCTTGCGGAGGCTGGGACGTGACAGTACCCCTTCCCGACGGACGCCTCCAGGCGGACCCCCAGGGGCCCCAGGACGCCGACGATGGAAAGCCCGGAGCAAGGACGGGTCCAGAATCTGGCTGCGGGAGATCCAGCACCGCTCTTCCGGACCGGAGCCGACCCAGTCCACCAAATACTGGAACCCACGACCCCGACGGCGAGAGTCCACAATCCGACGGACGGTGTACGCCGGACCCCCGTCGATGATGCGCGGAGGGGGAGGTCGAGGAGGAGGAGGAAGGAGCGGGCTGATGCGAACGGGCTTGATGCAGGAAACGTGGAAGGAGGGATGAACCTTGAGAGAGGGGGGCAGCTTGAGACGGACGACCGTGGGGTTGATGATCCTGTCGATGGTGAAGGGGCCGATGAACCTGGGGGAAAGCTTGCGGGAATCAGTGCGCAAAGGGAGGTCCTTGGTAGAGAGCCACACACGGTCCCCAATCGCGTAAGCGGGGGCCGGCACACGGTGCCGGTTAGCCTTCGTGCTATACGACCCGGCGGCCCGAAGCAGGGAGGCCCTGGCGCGGTCCCAGGTCCGGTGGCACCACCGAATGTGGGCTTGGACAGATGGCACCGCCAGCTCTCTCTTTTGGGAGGGAAACAGCGGGGGCTGGTAACCGAAGAGACACTGAAAGGGAGACATGCCCGTCGCGGACGTGGGAAGGGTGTTGTGGGCGTATTCGACCCACGGGAGCTGGGAGGACCAGGTGGAGGGGTTGGAGGAAACCAGGCAACGGAGTGAGGACCCTAGAGTTTGGTTGGCCCTCTCAGCCTGGCCGTTGGTCTGGGTATGAAAACCGGAGGAGAGGCTGACAGCGGCCCCAATTGCGCGACAGAAAGATTTCCACACCGCAGATGTGAATTGAGGTCCACGGTCGGAGACCAGGTCTAGGGGTAGCCCGAAGATGCAGAAGACTTCTTTGACCAGGGTGGCCGCCATCTCCTTAGCTGAGGGGAGCTTGGGTAAGGGAATGAAACAAAGGAATTTACTGAACCTGTCCACAATGGTTAGGACTACCATATTCCCGTCGGAACAGGGCAGCCCGGTAACAAAATCTAAGGACAGGTGGGACCATGGGCGACGAGGAACAGGTAAGGGACGTAGGAAACCGGAGCTGGGCCGATTGGATTGCTTGCTCTGGGCACTGGTAGGGCAAGCCGCAATGTAGGCTTGTGCGTCATTACGCATGGCTGGCCACCAAAAGCACCGGCGGAGGAAAGCCATGGTTTGAGCCAGACCGGGATGACAGGTGAGCTTGGAAGCGTGGGACCAAGCCAGAACTTCCGACCGGGCAGATTGTGGAACAAAAAGGCAACCAGGGGGTTCGTTTCCGGGTCCAGGGTCACTGAGGAGAGCCGACCTAACCGTTTCCTCAATTTTCCAGAGAGCCGCGCCGATCACGCAGTGCTTGGGCAGGATTGCGTCTTGTCGAGCGCACGGCTCCTTGCTTCTTGAAAACACACGAGACAAGGCGTCCGGCTTCCCGTTCTTTGAACTGGGTCTGTAGGTGAGGGCGAAATCAAAACGGGAGAAGAAGAGCGCCCATCTCGCCTGGCGGGGATTGAGACGTTTGGCCGAGCGGATATATTCCAGGTTCCGGTGATCTGTCCAGACGAGGAAAGGCACTTCCGCACCCTCGAGCCAGTGCCGCCATTCCTCTAGGGCTATTTTGACAGCCAATAGCTCTCGATTGCCGACGTCGTAATTGGCCTCCGCGGGCGACAATCGACGAGATAGGAAAGCGCAGGGATGGAGCCTGTCATCTTCCGCACGTTGGGACAGCACTGCTACGCCAACATCCGAGGCGTCCACCTTGACCACGAATTGTCGCGACGGATCGGGCTGGGAGAGGACGGGCGCCGAGGTGAAGCGGGCCTTTAGATCCCGGAACGCATCTTCAGCCTCCGCGGTCCAGACAAAAGGCCTTTTGCTAGACGTCAGGGCGGTGAGCGGAGCGGCTATAGTTGCGAATGAACCGCCTATAGAAATTTGCGTATCCAAGGAACCACTGTAGGGCCTTACGCGAATCCGGAGTGGGCCAGCTGACCACGGCCTCCACTTCGGAAGGATCCATCCTTACGCATCCCTCCGAAACTACGTATCCTAGGAAGGAGACAGTGGAGAGGTGAAATTCACATTTTTCAGCCTTTACGAATAGGCCATTCTCCAGGAGCCGATGAAGGACCTGTCGGACCTGTTGGATGTGGTCGGCCAGGTTCGAGGAAAATACTAGAATGTCATCCAGGTAGACAAAAGCGAAGCGCCCAATCATATCGCCCAACACGTCGTTTATAAACCTCTGGAAGACAGCTGGGGCATTGGTGAGGCCAAATGGCATGACCAGGTACTCGAAATGTCCCATAGGGGTATTGAAGCCGGTTAGCCACTCATCCCCTCCCTTATCCTGACGAGGTGGTAGGCGTTGCGAAGGTCCAGCTTTGTAAAAATGGATGCGCCTTGTAATGAATCGAAGGCGGACGTCATCAGAGGGAGGGGGTATTTATTCTTAATGGTTATGTCATTCAAACCCCTATAGTCTATGCACGGGCGGAGAGAGCCGTCCTTCTTGCCCACAAAGAAAAACCCTGCTGCCAGAGGGGAAGAGGCGGGCCGAATGCAGCCAGAATCCAAAGACTCCCTAATGTACTTCTCCATGGCCTCCTTCTCTGGTCTGGAGAGGTTGTAGAGACGCCCCTTGGGGAAAGAGGATCCGGGCAATAACTCTATAGCGCATTCATAAGGACGGTGTGGAGGGAGCGAGAGCGCACGGCGCTCACTGAAAACCTCTCCGATATCGTGGTAAGCTGGAGGTACTCCTGTTAGGTCAGGTGGCTGGGGGTTGTTCTGCTCAGTCACAGGCGGTGGGACGGCCGCTCGCAGACAATCTGCGTGGCAGGTGGGACTCCACTTCAAGATCCTGCCTGCGGTCCAGTCGATAGCCGGATTGTGCCTGACCAACCAGGGGTATCCCAGGACTAACAGGATCTGGGGAGTGCTCGTGAGCAGTAGACGGATGGTCTCCGAGTGGTTTCCCGACATTGAAAGTTGGACGGGCTCGGTGCGGGAAGTTACTCGAGCCAGACGCCGACCGTCCAAAGCCACAGCTTCAATGGCTTCCGAAAGAGGTTCGGAGGAGAGCCCCAGCTGTGCGGCCAATGCAGAGTCCAAAAAACTGTCGTCAGCGCCTGAGTCAATCAGGACCTGCACCTTAAGTCGCTGACCATTATGACACAGGGTGGCGTAAAAAGGCTGTCGGGGACGGGAGATCTCAGTGGTTGGGCTCGTTAGTCGCTCCCCAGAGACTAGCGAGCCCGTCCGTTTCCCTTCTTCAGCGGGCAGGAAGCGATGTAATGGCCCGGACGACCGCAGTACAGGCAGCTATTCGTTTCGTGTCTGCGGCGTCGTTCCTCCCCATCCAAACGAAAACGACCCACCTGCATGGGTTTAGGACCCATAGCTTCCGAGCCACCCTCGGCGCCTCGTGGGGTGAACCGTGTAGTGCCCGGGGGTGTAGGTAGGGCTGGAGCGGGTTGAAGGGGTGTGGGGCTAGGCTCCGATTGCCTCATCCTCCTTCGCTCTCGCGCACGGTTATCTATGCGGACCATCAGAGCGATTATTCCGTCCAGATTCTCGGGTTCAGGATAGGACACCAACTTGTCCTTTAGGTGTTCGTTTAACCCGTTAACCAACGCGGCTTGCAGTGCCTCGACATTCCATCCGCACTCAGCCGCTAACATGCGGAACTCTATCGTATACTCGGCTACACTACGCCTGCCCTGGCGCAGGGCGAACATACGGACGGAGGCATCCTTTCCCCTGACCGGGTGGTCGAACAGTCTCCGCATCTCCTGGGTGAAGGCGTCGTAAGACCGGGTTGCTGGGTCCTGGCGTTCCCAGAGAGTGGAGGCCCACTCTAGGGCCGATCCACGGAGCAGACCGATTAGATAGGCTATCTTTGCGCCGTCCGTGGCGTAGGTCCTCGGTTGCTGTGCGAAGACGAGACCGTACTGGAGCAAGAAGGAGCGACATAACCCAAGATCACCGTCATATCTCTCAGGTGTGGGGACCCAGGGTTCGCGGTCCACCGGGGGCATGGGGAGAGGCTCAGGCGGAGTCGGGGGTCGAGGTGGAGAGGGGGCTGCGGCCGAGGAGGTAGCGGAGGCGCTCAGCTGTTCCTGAATGGCCGAGATACTGGCTGAGAGGGCCCGTAGGGAGCCCATGAGCTCCTGGAGCGCCGCCTTGTGTTGGCCTAGGACGGCGCCCTGTGACGATATGGCTTGACTGACAGCGTCCAGGTCCGCTGGGTCCATACTGGCCAGATCAATTCTGTCACGAGCGCTGGTTAGGACCCAAGTGCGGACTGGGGGCGAGAGGGGTAGAGACAGGTAGCAAGGACGGGGGCGGTAGGTGAGGTGTCTCACGTACCGGCGGCGAAGGCACAGACGAACGGTAGGCAGAGTAGTTGGGGACAGGCGGGAGGTCGGTAAACGTGCTGACGGCAGAGGTACAATCAGGGACTGGGCAGAATAGTCAGGGGCAGGCGATAAGTCAGAGTAACAGCGAGGAACAGAAGTACAGGTAGGGCTCGGGCAGGATGGTCGGAAACGGGCAAACGGTCGGTACACGGAATGACGGAACAGAGAACTGGAATACGCGAGATATGGCATGTGAACATGAACCATTGATCTGGCAGGGGTGAGATGGCAGGAAGCTGTATTTGAATGTTTGGTGATTAGGTGACTGGGGACAGGTGTGCGAGTCTGGTGATTGGTGACAGGTGTGTTTAGGTGCGCACTGGGTTTCTGGAGCGCAGGCGCACTGCGTCTCCGGAGCGCGGGCGCCCTCTGCTGCGCGCTTGCGGAGGCTGGGACGTGACAACTGTTAGGAATTAATTTATTACAATATCCTGATTTATTTATTATTCTGCAAATTCACTGTAATAAATGCACTGTTTAGACTAGGCCTATATGTTGCTTTAGACTGTTCATGGTTGCCACATATAGAAGAAGACCAGGTCAGCATGCCCTGTTCTTAGAAGTTGTTATGGCCTGGACTGAAGGCCCCAGGCCTCAAACCTATCCTATCTATGGCCCTGTACAAATGGCTCCAAGGTGAAGTTGTCTGTGTCTCCTCTGTTTCTCCCATTCGTGAAGGACAGAGACCAGGGGTAGCTCAGGTTAGGGGGTGTGTTAACTATGACCTAGAACTTTGGTTGCCATGACAAAGTAGAGTTCTATCTTGTTTTACAATTAGTAAGACAACTTGTTTTGTATGTATGTTATAGCATGAGAGATAATATTTGCCATAATGAAATGCGAAGCAGTGTTTCATGACATTACTCTGTTCATCTTTTGTAATGTTGTGATGATTGTTCCCGTGTATCCACGTAATTAAGCTTGAAATAACCAACTGTTAAACAAACGACTGAGAAGTTCTTTATTTGAATAAGTCGCAAACATTTTCCATCTTCCACAGTACCTATTCAGCAAAATGGGTACAGTATGTTTGGTGTATGTTTGAATGTTTTACCCACTTGTTTACAACCCAATGTATGAGATAGATGTGTGCAAATCTCCACAGGGCCTGTGCAAACATGTCAAACGGTATGCAAACATGTCGAACGGTGTACAAATCGGGGAGCTGAAATTGAAACCCAAATACAAATTGGAAATGTTTGTCTTTAAGTGTATATTTCAGGTATTTACATTAGGTGTGTGTTTGCAACAATTTTCAGCAGTAGTACAAGTTACTGTGGTCTCGTTCTTCCATTGGAATACAAGCTCTAGAACATGTTGTGTTTTACTATATGGTACAAGTGGACTGATTGCAGCGTCATTTTGAAATGTTTATATAGCAAGGGGTTTTATCGTACTGTATTTTTTTATATCACCAAAACATTTGTATTTTTGAATTGTTGACACTGAACAGAATTATGTATTGATGGAAACAAAATAAAAATTTTAAATGTTTTGTCTTATTTTTTATATACCACATAACGTTTTCTAAAACTATACTTGCTATATTTTTATGTTTCTGTTTTTGTTGTCATGCTACACAGGTTATTTAGCAGCATTCTTGGTCTGGAAGTATTGAAATGTTCTAAGATTGGGTCTATCTACATCAGTATCTGAGCACTAGAGGGCGGTATTGTAGCAATGTATTTGCAGTGTGAACAGACCATAGCCTGGGTGGCTGTGGTCAATTATAATGTTCCATGCTTTCCTAAGGCATAGTGTGGCAGATGCCTTGCATATGAGGGAGGTGGTAGATGCCTTGCATATGAGGGAGATGGTAGATGCCTTGCATATGAGGGAGATGGTAGATGCCTTGCATATGAGGGAGGTGGTAGATGCCTTGCATATGAGGGAGGTGGTAGATGCCTTGCATATGAGGGAGATGGTAGATGCCTTGCATATGAGGGACATGGCAGCCGATGACATGCTCCGCAGACCTTACCAACCTCTGGAGGGACTTGTGATCCACAGCGGAGCCGGCAGTAATGCAGCCTGAGAGGATGCTCTCAATGGTGCCCCTGTAGAAGTTGGTGAGTTTTTACAGACATGCCAAACCTCTTGAGCCTCCTCCTTGAGATCACCTATTTATGCAGGTGCAACTCAACACACACAAAAAGTACTAGGTAGCAACTGAAGATGAAGAAAATATATACTTCAAAATGTGTAA
Organism: Esox niger; assembly: GCA_016801105.1. Classification (NCBI taxonomy): domain Eukaryota; kingdom Metazoa; phylum Chordata; class Actinopteri; order Esociformes; family Esocidae; genus Esox; species Esox niger. The sequence continues at coordinate 7,778 of JACXGJ010017423.1, forward strand.
TTTCAGTACAACCATCGTGATGTTGTTTAGCCTCCCCGGATGAGTTGAACACCTTTCAGTGGCTACATTCAACATGTGATGGATTTAAGTGAACATTTCTAAGCAGAAAAAAGTACAATTCTTTGTTGGTCTATCTGCACATTAACGCCGTGGAAAGACTTCATGTTCACATTATCTCCTTCATTTACTGAAGGAGCTGTGATAGGAGAATGAGTCTCATCTATGCAGCCAATCACACCTGGAAACCCTAAAATATTAACTGATTAGTGCTTCAAGTCTCAACGTTTCATACTAATAAAACTGATCACTTCTTAGACTGATACCTGCAATTCTGTGGACTTCCTTTATTGAGTCGTGTGGGTCATTGTTTCCCCTTAAACACTGCACATTGTATATGAATTAGATATGCCCCCACATTGATAAAGAAAAGCCCCTCAGATATTACATCCAGGAGACGGTCCTGAGTGACATAAATGATCGATTGTGCAGAAAGACGATAATGCTCAAACCGATCATTATTAGGGAATGATAAAACATCAAAGCGGGATCAGATTTCTGCTGAGTTTTTGAGCTTCAATATCAACATGGCTCTTCGGGAAAAGCCGACCCCATGTCTGTCACATTCAGATGGCAGGTTTCAGTTAAAGAGTAGGAAACACTCTATTACAATGAGTTAGTTGGATAAAACCTGCAGGCGGGCAGGTTAGCTTCACAGAGTATGGTGTCATAGTAACTAACTCGGAGAAACACTGAACCGGCTCTTTGAAAACGTAAACCCAGAGTTTCCCTCAACTCTGAGTCAACTATGAGTTTTCACTAAACCCACATCCTGAAGTACTCCCATACAGAATGCCTTTAGCCAGCTGGTGCTTCTATTGTTTTATAATGAACACAACAGAAAATAATCATGATCAGGAGATTAAAATAATAATACATAAAGAATCAGGAGATTTTACAAATCCTTTGATAGTGGATAGTGTTTTGTTTCTTCTAAGAGTAACATGAAAATACAAACAGAGTGAAGAACGCAATAAACAGTTATGAATAGAAAAAATTCAACCAAAAAAAGGACATGTGTCTGGTTAAAGACTAGTCGTGAATGTATATAGACAAACTTTACTTGATTGATGTACGATTTACTCATAGGATTTATTATTTACTTTCCACAAAATGTAACAACCTGGCAAATGAGCTGAACATAAAAAAGACATCTGCTTTGAACTGAGCTTTAAATTGGACTGTTATTTTCTTTGGGAAAAAAAGGGGTTATATTTTAGCAGGAGTGTTAGATACAAAGAAACGTTTCACATTAGCTTATGATATGATTGCTCAAAAAGGAGCCATTCAGAATATATTTAGCCAACTTGATCTACAAATGTTTGACTTTTAGCCAGCTTCTGCTAAATTAAGTCTGTCACTAGCCCGTTGTTTTTGCGCTGGCACCAGTCCAACACAATAACGTTAGAGTATTTGTCAGCATAACGAACTACAAAAGTTAACAAAAAAATTGCAATAATACATTTTCTTTCATGTTCAGAATATACAAAAAGTTATTATGGCAGTGCTTCATCAGCCATGACTGTATCATCAAAGCTGTAAGACTCAGAAACTAAACGTTTCTGCACAGGTGAAGGCATATCAGTGTTTCTTTTTTTACATAGCTAGCTAGCTAGTTGTTTTAAAAATAATACATAGTAATATATGCTTTCAGCATATTTCAGTACAATGAAGTCTTGTAGGATATTGTGGCAAATACATCTTTATGAACGTGACATTTATTCCTGGCCACCAGGTGTCACCACTGTGCAGTGAGTTCACAAGCCTTCGAGACAATGGACAGTTTTTCGAGCCAATTTGAGCCTCAAATGCTTCCGAAGACCTTGATTTCCTGTTCTTGGTTCTGTGTTAAAATCCCTCCCGGAAACAGTCAACAAACCAGATCTTTTATGCTGACCATTCGGTTTCCCCAGAAGATAATCAATCCGTCTCGAGGGCAGGGCTCAGTAGACCTGTTTACTCTAGACACAGTTCATCTATTCATTCTGTAAACATCATTATCTCCTGCGTTGCCACGTCTCCTATGTGTCTTGAAATTTCTGCCTCCTTGTTGGCGTCTGACTTCTGCTGTTTCCCCCTCACCATCCTGAGTTGTAGCCCGTTGTCTGCGTATGTAGAGAGACAGACAATCAGCAGGGGCAGAAGATGCTAATTTGCTTTCATTAGACCGTCTGTGATACCAGTAGATTTATCTCTGGAACACGGAGTTCAGGCAGGATACACAGGCATGTGTGTCGATCCACCAAAAAATGTTGTAACATTTCGGCTGTTTTCTCAATTGACAATTACAACACATCCAGAGATGGTAAAAGATACATCCAAATGTATTTTAAAACAAGAGACCCTTAAAATTAAGGTACTTGGTATCAAAATAAACTACAATATACAAATATTAAAATACTAAATATATAAAATACTTTCACAGGGGGAGCATGAAATCACTTTGCAAACTCTCCATCTGTCAGACTATTTGATCTGTCCCTTCACCAGGACACTGACTCAGTTGATTAAGTATTATGTTTTATAGCAACATCTTTTCTCTGAGATAAATCTGACATGCAACTAGTTAACAGATCAACTATTCACATCCCTGTGATCACCCAGATGAAGGCTGGTTTTGAAGTAACCAACAATGTTTAACAAATCGTTTGCTAATGACTCATAATTGTGTCCTAATTTAACTGGTTTGGTAATGAAGACATATAGCATCAGCAACACTGACTCAATGACAAACCAGTAATTCATAAGAAGACAACTGATGGCACTTTTATGCATAGCAACTAGTTTCTAAGTTATTAATAATTTGATTGCTAATCATGAATATAATAATAAATTATGTGTCAGGCAGTCATTGATGCAATGGTATGCAAAATCATCCAATTAAATAGCTATTTCAATTAGTGTACAATCATTTAGCAATCAATTATGTACTTATCAATTATTGGACACCAATTTTAAAGTTAAAAAGTTGAAAAGAAACATTATAGCACTTTGTCAACAATTATTAAATGATCAATATGTCTTGATTTTAAATGTAGACAGCAAGGTAATCAGGAAGTAGCATCTGAATTTCCTGATTACTTCCTGATCAATGAGTATTAACTGTAAGAACATTTACTTCAACTCCAATAGAGATTGCTACTGACCAAGTATTCCAAAAGAGATAAAAAATTCTACCAGAAACAGTGTGGGTGAGAGAGTAAACGTTTGATTGAGAGAGTGTGTGGGTGTGTGAGAGAGGGAGTGTATTGAATGAGTGAGTGTGTGAGAGAGGGAGTTTATTGAATGAGTGTGTGTGTATGAGAGAGGGAGTGTATTGAATGAGTGTGTGTGTGTGTGTGTGTGTGTGTGTGTGTGTG
>JACXGJ010017424.1:0-11191 GCA_016801105.1 Esox niger
AGTGTGTAGAAACTAGTTCATACTGGACAATGATAAATTACCACAGTCGGTGTGTAGACACTAGTTTATACTGGACTATGATACATTACCACAGTCAGTGTGTAGAAACTAGTTCATACTGGACAATGATAAATTACCACAGTCGGTGTGTAGACCCTAGTTCATACTGGACAATGATACATTACCACAGTCAGTGTGTAGACACTAGTTCATACTGGACAATGATACATTACCACAGTCAGTGTGTAGACACTAGTTCATACTGGACAATGATACATGACCACAGTCAGTGTGTAGATACTAGTTCATACTGGACAATGATACATTACCACAGTCAGTGTGTAGAAACTAGTTCATACAGGACAATGATACATTACCACAGTCAGTGTGTAGACAATAGTTCATACTGGACAATGATACATTATCACAGTCAGTGTGTAGACAATAGTTCATACTGGACAATGATACATTATCACAGTCAGTGTGTAGACACTAGTTCATACTGGACTTTGAAACATTACCACTGTCCATGTGCAGACTGATGTCTAACCACTCACGTGTGATGTAGCTGGCTGAGAAGCCCCTGCCTGGGGTTCCAATGGACTGGAACCTGGCGGTGATGGTGTTGTGGGGAGCGATGATGGGGGCTGGGGCGAAGCTACCACATCCTGTAGCTAGCAGCCGGTCATCGTTCTCACTATCACCTGCCCACATCTGAAATGAAACAGTCATACCAATGAGTTCCATAGCGGTCCATCACGGGGACAAACAGAGGTGTGTGTCTGGGAGTGTGTGTGTGGGAACCTTAATGTAGCTGCCCTGGCACTGCCCACTGGTATCGGGGATCTGAAAGTCTGGGTTGAAGTTCATCTCCAGGTGGTTGCCGTCGTGGGAGATGATGGTCCAGGAACACTCGATGTTGGACGGGAAGTTCTGGGGGTAGTTGGGTGACTTGATGACGCCTGAGTCAGCATGGATCACTCCTCCACAGCCTGAAGGACACCACGGTACAACACAACGGTACATCACAATGGTACATCACAAGGGACTATCACAATGGTACATCGCAACGGACCATCACAACAGACCATCACAACAGTAATCACAATGGACAATCACAACGAACCATCACAACGATATATCACAATGGACAATCACAACGGTAAATCACAAAGGACCATCACAAAGGACCATCACGACGGTACATCACAATGGACCATCACAACGGACCATCACAACGGTACATCACAACGGTAAATCACAAAGGACCATCATAACGGTACATCATGATGCACCATCACAACGGTACAGGAACCAAGGCTTTACCCATAGAAGAACAGCATGTTTAAACAACAACAGCAACACAGATCATAGATTGGGACCAAATCCAACGATGGACCGACCGTCTTCACAACGTACTACGGAAAATAAAGTGCTTTGGATGCCATCCTACCTGAGGAGTCCGTGGACCAGGTGGCCAAAAATCCTTCCTTGCCCACTGAGTGGTCAGCCATGAACACCACCGTGAGCTTGTTGGACCCTGATTGGATGGTTCCGGGGGAGGTGCTTCCACAGTACTGGCCAATTTTCGGGGCCCCCGGGGATCCCCCATTGAAGATGGTGACGGAGTCCCAGCCACAGCTGATGTGAGGCTCCAGGTTGAAGAAGCTGAATGTGAGCTTCCAGGGAAAACACAGATGTGGAGTTATAGGGACAGGTCTGGAGAACAGTCTGCAAGCAATCTATGCACTTCCACGTTCCACAAGCGACCAAACTTAAATAAATATCGCAATGATGGTTTTACTTTATAACTACAGCAGAATTCATACTATGTATCATGAAATGTATTTTTTCAAGCTGTATACTACGTAAATCTTAATTATATACCATACTTCTAATGTTACTATTAGTAAAGAAATGGGTGACCCAAAAAACAAAATACAATCTATCTACCAGTAAACAGAGACACATTTACAAAAAATACATCCATAATAACTAGCTCCTTCCCATATGGACGGCACTGATGTAACAGTGTTAGCTATTTAGCTGATGTTAACAACTGAAATCAAATGCGAGACTAAATTGAACTCTTGAGTGTGCTGAGAAACCCTTCAGATGAGGGTTAAAGTGACACTAAGACGACCCCTTCGCCACCACTCACAGTGATGGTGTGTCCGACCGGAGCCTCCAGGAGCCAGGCACAGCGACTCGGGCTAGGATAGGTGTTGGGGTACGCAGGGCTGGATATGGCACCTCCCTCACCGGTCTGCCAACCACCACATTCTACCGAGAGTGGGGGAGGTTAACCATATACGGCAAATATCAAACTCATTTGAATGACATTTGGGTGCAGTGTTTGGGACTTACCTGTGAATTGGTACTTGGCCTTGAAGCCCAGATCTCCCACAGCATGGTCGGTCTGGAAGTGGACCCAGAGTTCAGTGGTGGACACCACCAGGGGAATACTAGGCGTGGTCTGGCCACAGAACTGGGTTAGCAGCTCCCCGCTTGAATCACCTAGGAGGGGAAGAATCACACGGTCTCGTTATTTGAATGAAGCAACCTGTTTGAGTCCCAGGCATGCCACGTACAGAGGGGTCCCGACCTGTGGCTTACTGTCACTCACCTAGGCGGAACTCTAGGAAGTCGTACTCGCATCTCTGATGGCTCTCGATGTGCAGGTCTTCAATAATGACCACAATGGAGGAGTTGACGTGGGTAGGGTTCTGGATCAGCCACTCACAGTTCAGGTTGTTGCTGTAGTTAGAGGTGAGGTAGCCTGGAGAGGTGAAGTTACCTCCGGCTGGGTCACTGAGGACACCCCCACACACTGCAGAGGAAAACGGAGGATGAGAATCACAGCAACGGAGCCTATTTTGAATTCTATGTGCACCGAGAGGGGCTTTCATACATGAAATGTGTCGTACACGCCTCTACAAGTGTCAAAACAACTTTAAACACTTGGGGTGTACTGTAACATCGAGGTAATATGAAACGTATTCCCTCACCCAATAATCTAGCACTTCTTTCACTACTGGCCAAGCATACTTGACAACATCTTTATTGAAGATGTACTTTACTTAGCTACATTAACATATCTTAAGATACATGCCCTAAACAGAAGTGCCTGTGCCAAATGGCTACAATGGAAATGATCAATGCTATATATATCAGCAGGTAAGGAGACTGACTAGTAATGACACCTTTACAGCAATGACAAGGGGAACGGTTGAGAAGGGGAGGAGCTCTACTCACATGCATCTTCATTGGAGGAGTAGCTTGCCGTGAAGCCTCCATTGGAGACGGAAGAGTCGGTCTGGAACACCACAGTCATAGTGTTTCCCGATGACCTCACCTGGTAGCCTGCTGGCACAGTGCCACAGAGACGCTGGAGAAGAGGAGCCGTGGCCCCAAAACCATTGAACACCTGGCGAAGGAGAACCATCCGATCAGAACCAGTTCGAACCACTGAACTGAATTAGAACCAATGCAGTCCTCCCCAAAACATGGAAAGAACCACGGTGACCTGCCTGATTACATACTGAAACAGTTGAGCAAAGTAAAGCCTTTTGATTATCGATTTATGACTGCAAAGCAAGTGGAGGAAGAGAAGAAAATGAGCAACAGACGTACTGAAATTAAACCAAAATGAAGAAAATACGGACTGAAAAGATGGAATGGTGTATGTTGATTAGGAGAATAGAGCTTCTAAGATGATGAGAAGAGACCCAGAATGAAAGGGAAGAGACCGTGCTGCCCGTAGGTGGGACTGACCTCCACATAGTCAGCATAGCAGCTGCTCTCGCTGCCCTCCAGTCGAAGGTCGTTGATGGTAAGAGTGACCCTTCGCCCCGAGGTTACAACAATCTCCCAGCGACACGTTCGGCTGTGTGGGTACAGATTCGGGTAGTTAGGGGATGAGATGGTCCCCGACGCCGCGTTCAGCTCACCACCACAGGCTAAAGAGGGATGGAGAGGAGAGAGGCGATTACATTAATACCAAATCGTCAATCAATATTCACTAACTACCACAACACAAAACAGCAGCAACAAAAGTCCCACACGAAGGAACGTTTACCGTCAACACTGGCCACGAATGACAAGCTGAACCCTGGGGCGTTCCCACTGCTGTCGCTGATAAACTTGACGTAAGCAAAGCTGTCTCCCGTGTCCATTGGGCCAGGAACACTGGTCCCACAGTGCTTTCCCAGTAGTCTTCCTGGAATAATAAAGCCAACCCTTGGTGTTACCGGCCACTGAATAAACAGAACCTCAACAACACATCTAACTCGATCTCACTCAACCGACATGAGCATGAATTCCTAGCGGAGACAACTCAAGTCTTTCCATGACTCCTCCGGTCTTACCTGAGGCGTTGTACTCGCGTATCTCCACATAGTCGCTGCCGCACTCTGTGGAGCTCTGGAGGGTGAAGTTGTCGTAGCTGAGGGTGAGGTAATGTCCAGTCAGGCCCTCCAGGTACCACTCACAGGCTGAGTTGTCGGGGTAGTTAGCAGGGAAACCAGGACTCCTGATGGTACCACTCTGGCCCACGTAAGTACCGCCACAGGTAGCTGGCCATTAGAGAGTGGTTTGGGACCAACGGTATAGAGATAAGGACTGTTTTAACCGTATCTAAATAGCGGACCGATTTCTGTTTATGTACTTCACTGTGTGTGTGTGTGTGTGTGTGTGTTTACGATACTCACCAATGGAGTACTTGGCCTTAAACCCTGTGTGTGTGATGCTGGGGTCTGTGCGGAAACGCAGGTACATATTGGTGCCGGTGGAATGCTGGGTAGAGGGCCTGGTGTTGCCGCAGAGCTTGGCGATTGGGTCGGCGTCAGAGGTGGCGCCGTCACGGACCTCTATGTAGTCATATAAACAGCTGATGGAGAAGAATCGGGGGGGGGAGTTTGATGAAACCCAGAACAACAACACGACACGTTGAGAGCTAAATGGGTCCGGTCTCAGAGAAGCATGTACTCTAAATAAGGAACGATAGGACTTTTCAACAATACAAAAGAAACTCGACAAATGTTTCTTCATACTTGGATGTGGTCTCGATGTAGAACTCGTCCTCAAAGTCAATCTGGACGGACTCCCCGTTCGGTACAATGATGACCCAGACGCAGTCCACATTCTGGGGGTAGTTCTGGGGGTAGTTAGGTGATGTGATGTAGCCTGGAGGATCCGAGTCCTGCAGCTCAATGACTCCCCCACAAGCTACAGGCAGAGAGATCAAACGTACGACATGTAATTATGGGCAGAGGGAAGTTTCTAAAATGACCAGACATTTCGTCTTATGTAATTACTATCTGTTCACATTGTTTCGACCGGTCTTGCATAAAGCTGACCAGGTAGATCAACTGGTGGTATCTCACCCAGACTGTGGGCCTCAAAGGTCAGTTTGAAGCCGTAGCCCTCAATGGTGGCATCAGAGACAAACTGAATGTGAAGGTTGTTGTCGGTTGTCTGAGTAATGGAGGGGAGGCTGGTGCCACACAGACGACCCCCTAGGGAAGGGGCTGAGGCATCTGGACCATTCCTCAGCTATGGTGGAACACACACACACACGCGCACACACGCACACGCACACGCACACACACACAAAGGGGGAATTGTCATGCTAAAATCCGTATCAGTCTAGATCTTACTATTTATTGGACAGTGTATAACATAACAAACCTGAAAATATTTTTTTTTTAAAGAAGCATCTAATAAAATCATGTCAACATACTGTGAATAATCGAAACAGTTCATATTCTCCACAATTTGTTGTTGTTTTAGACATCATTTGTAATTGATTCAGTGAATATTTTCACTGATTCTGTTAGTAAAATTCTGTTAGTAAAATTCTGTTAGTAAAATTCTGTTAGTAAAATTCTATTCAAGATTCTGTTCTATTTTATTCCAGACTGTGTTCTATTGTCATTCTACCCTGCAAAGAAATCCTCTGTTGTCTTACCTCCAGGTAGTCTCCTGAACTGCAAGCAGTGCCAAAGCCCTCGACCTGGAAGGGACTCTGGAAGTTCACAGACACTCTGAACCCTGGGGTCACCATCACGTGCCACCTACAGTCCAGTCCAGATGGGTAGGTCTGAGGGTACCGCGGGCTGAACAGCACACCCCTGTCCATGTGAAGCAGACCACCACAACCTAGAAAGACGATGACAAGGTTACTTGATCGTTAATTGTCCCGGAGCCCCTGAGTTTTGGGGAAGGGAACATTTAAAAACAGAACCAGCTGTATTGTCAAAGTAATTATGTCAAAGTGTTATGCCGATGACACAAACCAAGAGGAAAGGGATATTAACCAGTAGCACAATAGCAAGGTCAGGACAAAGACAACATGTCAACCAATGGTATGTCAGTAGGGTCCACAACATCCAGTCTGTGGAACGGCTCAGCAGGGTTGTGACGGGTCTCACCCTTGGAGTAGGAGGCGTTGAAGCCCCTGCCGCTGATGCTGCTGTCTGTGGTGAACCGGAGGAACATGGAATCCCCGGTGGAGTGGATGGGACCAGGCAGATCACGGCCACACATGGTGCTGAGCAGGGGGGACAGGTTGGTCTCACCTAGGGATGGGGAACACACAGGCCTAAATACCAGGGACGCCATGGAATACCAGATCAACTAAAAGACAGATATAATTTATCTAAGCTAAAAGCTAACATTTCTGCACAAGGGTGCCGTGTTGCTGGAAGAAAACTGGGAGTGCTTACAGGGCACCAGCTAAATGAGCATGGACATACTTCATTACCTTAGGGATTGTTCAAGCTAAAGTCAAAACAACACTAAGCATATACTGTAAGAAACCAAAAATGATTTTTGTGTAGAAGGAAACATTTGGTCATAACGAGGTAATGCACAAAATGTTGAAGGGATATCACTGGAATAGCCCAAAATAAAGTGATTTTATCCAAAATAACGAGAAATGATTAGGTATTATCTGAAGTTGTCTAATTCTCGCATTTCTTTTCAGTTGCAAAAGGCTAGCCTGTGTCCGACTGAAAAGCCCCCTGGCCCCTCTTACCGTCCCTGATGACCAGGCTGTCAAAGTAGCAGGTGGGTGTGTTGCCCTCTATGTCCAGAGACAGCAGGTTGAGCTCAACGACAGAGTCAGGCGAGCGGATTACCCAGGTGCACTCCAGGCCGGAGTCATAGCTGTTCGGCCAGCCGGGGGAGAAGAGGAACCTGGGGCTGGCCCCCGGCATCAGAGCGCCCCCACAGGCTCCTTCAATGAGGAGATGGCACAAACATGCAATTATACCTCAGTGGGGAAATTACCTCATTTGCATTGAACGTTGCCACTTGCAGGGTACTGGTTTTCAAACCAAGGCCCATCTCACTACAACGCACTCTGACCTGGTGCTATAGTGGGCAGTGGTCCTGAGCTCTCTATGGCCGACCACTCGATGAGGAAGCCTCTTCCACCGATCATCGAGTCCGACTGGAACTCCAGAGTCACGGTGCTGCCGGAGCTACTGACCGAGGCGGGCAGGGAGAGACCGCAGAACGTCCCCAGAAGGTAGGCATGGACGTTGGGTCCATCAAATATCTGACCACAGATAGAACATGGCAGAACATGAAAAGGAGACAGGGTATTGACTCGTATATTCATATACGCTTTTTTCACTCCTACACTGTATATAGTATTTCAAATGTTCATTCAGAACAGACGCATTAAGGATTGGCATTTACCAGTGGGTATTTGAGCAGCAGAGTGATTTTTTAACCACTCAATTCAAACTATTCAAGGCAAATGAAGTATAGTAGCTACATATAGATTAAACACATATGAAAAACATATTACACATCCAGACCATAATATATGGGCATTATAAAATCCATGTCATCTTTTGATCTAATATAATTCTGTCCGAGCGCTTTAGTAGTGGAGTGAAACGGACCAGGCGTAGGCAGAGGGTTGCAGGTCGGTGGACTCTTTAATATATAAACACAAAACAACAGAACACCGAGGCAAACTGCAAAACTGAGAACTGAGACTGAACATAGACAAAACATGAGCACTACTTACATGACCGACATAGGAACATTTAAACACATACTAATTGGATGATTGGGACCTGGTGTGAACAATGAATGACAAGACAAGACAAATGAATGGAACCGGGATGAGTTCATGGTTGTTGGCAAACTGGAGAATGCGGGAGATGGCGGACCAATCCGTCACCTCACCGTCACAAATTCACATCAGAACAAACACAGCCTTTGACAAGCAAAGGTACAGTAGTATTTTTTTAAATAGACGATACCTTCAGCTGGTCGTAGTAGCAGTCATACAGGTCCTCGATGTCAATGACCAGGAAGTGGATCTGGATGTAGTCATTTCCAGGTACAGTGATGGTCCACCGGTAGTCTGCGTTGTTGGGGTACGTCCGGGGGTACAGAGGAGAAGCTATCTGTCCCCAGGTACCTGTGATGTCATTCCCGTACACTGGAGGAAAACAGGTTCTGTGTTTAGCACCGTGACTGTAGGACTAGATGGATTTAGAACTATTTAGAACTATGTAAGTCGTGCACTTTTAGTCCAACAAAACGAACAGGCTACGGGACAGCTTCTTTCCTCAGGCTGTAAGGCTGCTCGAATCGGGAAACACCTGTCACTTTATACCATGCTCATCTGCAAATTATATCATGCACACCTGTCACTTTTACATTGCATTACAGTTGTACAGTTGTATAGCTATTATTATCGATGTGTGTTTTTGTATAGATTTATTATTGATTGTTTATGTTATCTTCTTATTTTATATTATAATTACTGTTACTTTTTAACTTTTAACTGCGCTGTCTGGAGTAGGAAAACCAAGCATTTCTTTGCCATAACATGTTTTTGCAAATGACAAAAAAAACTTTCAAATTGAGTTCGGGCTTGCTTGGAAAGGACTGTGTCACTCAGGAGAACAAGATACACCATAGAAAGTTTCACTGTGTTAGTGAGAGTTTGCGGGATGTAGAATAGGAGATTACGCACCTAAGTAGAACACACACTCACACACACTCACAGTGAGAGAAGGTAGCTCTGAATCCAGCTCCGCTGTTGGTCATGTCTGAGCGGAACTTGACCCACAGAATGTGGCCAATCAGAGACGTGTAGTTTGAGGGGAGGGAATTCCCGCAAAACCGACCAACCAGAGTGCCTGTAGAGTTTCCCTCTCTGATCTCCAGGTAGTCATCATTACAGTCAGAACTCTGAGGCAACTGGAACATACTGTCACAGGGCAGATCCACTATGAATACATTACCATATTCATGTCTAATCGCCTGTCTTATAACCATGAAGAAACCCTGTGCATTGTTTCCCCAGAAGGAATGCGTTTTCCAACGTAAAGACAATGTGGGCACCAGGACATCAATTAATATCAAGGTCATTATTCCTATGTCATTACCTCTGTAATGATTGTATCATTAGGACTCACATAAAGGAGAGCTGGAGGCGGTTCCCTGGGGAGCTGGTGATGGTCCAGACACATTCCACGTTGGGAGGGTAAGCGTCAGGGTAGTTAGGGCTGTTGAAGGCCCCAGTCTCCATGACCAAGTCTCCACCACAGCCTGGAGAGAGGGTGACATGTGGGATGAGGGAATTCAGAGAAGGCAAGTACTAAACCCAGGCAATGCTTTTGGCTACAAAATGTACAAGACAGACTGTCAGATCAGTGTCAGAACAATGTCTCTATGAATATTCCAATACAGAGAGTAAGCATGAATGTTGTTTCTACATTGAAAAGCTATTTAGTTGAAGCAATTAACAAACACTGGGTCCCACATTTAATGGAACTTTCTATGACTGCAGATCATTACTTGAGGTGGAGCCCGTGAAAGTGGCTCTGAAGCCCTTGCTGGAGACAGAGGAGTCCGAGACAAAGTTGACGACCAGGGCGCTGCTGAACGATGTGACAGGGTGAGGGACATCCCTTCCACAGTATCGACCTGAGGGGAACATAGAGAATGACCTCATCGAACATCATCAAAGTTTTCATTTTCTACACATCCAGATTACATTATGGTTGAGACTGGTACTGTATGTGCTTAAAGAGCATCAAATGAACATTTAACGACGATACAGTATATCGTTCATGTATTTTTCGAATAGGGTAGCTCCTATAACTTGATATTACCGATGACTGGTGCCATGTAGTTATCTCCATCTAGGATCTCCACAGCGTCCTCTGAACAGTTAGTGTTGAGCATCTCCAGGTCAAAGTCCGTGAATGACAGGGTCACATGATTGACTTGGTGTGGGGAATTGGAAAAGTACCATTTGTCAGTTCACATACAAGGTAGACGTGATATTTGGCTTTGGCATTTAACCCAAACCTTCCCACCTTTAGGAAAGTTTTCACTACATTACTCAAGGACAAAACAACCTATTATCCACCATGCCGACACAGGGATTCGGGTTGGCTACATACCAACCCTATAAATTACGAATACTTCCAATTCCAATTAGTTAGTTAAACCATTAATTACATAGCGTATAAATATTTGGGAAAAGCCAACTGGCTGGTCAATAATATGGTAATCAAGTAAGACGGCAGGTCAATAAAATAAAGAGTTGTTGCAGTGCAGCCGGTTGTGCCTGGTTAACTCACATGGCAACATTGCCTTGAGGATCCAGCTGCAGTTCTGATTGTTCGGGTAGACCGCTGGGTACCGCGGGGAGGCGATGGCCCCGCCGACATCGTCTGTCAAAAAGGTGGCTCCACATGCTGAGAGGAATGTATTTTAGGAACAACATTTCAGATTAAAATCTACACTTATAGGAACAGCTAAAAACCACCAAAACCTTCATAGTGTATGTTTAACAAATGACTGCAGCGTCTATAGAATGACTACATTGTCTATAGAATGACTACGTAGTTTATAGAATGACTACATAGTCTATAGAATGACTACATAGTCTATAGAATGACTACATCGTCTATAGAATGACTACATCGTCTAAAGAATGACTACATCGTCTATAGAATGACTACATCGTCTATAGAATGACTACATCGTCTATAGAATGACTACATAGTTTATAGAATGACTACATAGTCTATAGAATGACTACATAGTCTATAGAAAGACTACATAATCTATAGAATGACTACATCGTCTATAGAATGACTACATCGTCTAAAGAATGACTACATCGTCTATAGAATGACTACATCGTCTA
>JACXGJ010017425.1:0-11192 GCA_016801105.1 Esox niger
GAGGGCTTACCTAGGGTTTATACAGTGGTTATAGAGGGGTTTATTGGAGTTTGGAGGGCTTACCTAGGGTTTATAGAGTGGTTATAGAGGGGTTTATTGGAGTTTGGAGGGCTTACCTAGGGTTTATAGAGTGGTTATAGAGGGGTTTATTGGAGTTTGGAGGGCTTACCTAGGGTTTATACTGCGGTTATAGATTAACGAAAATGACTTTAGATGCAGATGAGGTCAGAGTTTGCTACAATATCCCTTGGGAAATGTGTGTGTATTGGTGTGTGGTGGTGTGTGTGTATGCACGTTCACATTTGAGAGTGTGCGTGTGCCTCTGCGATTGTACTGAGCCTGCACCATGCCCGCTTTCCCAGGTCTAAATCGCAGGGTTAGAGACTGAGACCCGAAGATCACCCTTTCTGAATGAAGTGATGTCAGCCGCCTCTACACTAGAGCCACTCAATTTACTATTTACTAACCCTAAGGCAATTATATTGTCTCAGATGTCCTCTGAATGTACACTCGCTAGAAACTACTGCTGACCCAAACACACACACCACATGAAACGCCACAAATATACACACACGCCACACCCAAACACACACTACACAGACAGACACTTCAATCGGTCCACACTAGTTGCTGCTCAACTCCGTCGCTAATTAAAGACACGAGGTTTGTCGACATTGGGAAGAAGTTCTATACAAATAATAGGGAAATGATTACGCGTAACATCGAGGTATTCATTACATGTACAAATCTTGAATGGCTGTAAAGCAGCAACAACATCAAAACCAGTCATTTGAGAAGAACACATTATGGATGAGTAGATGGTTTGTAAAGGAGTGTAGGAAGGAAGGAAATCGGTGCAGACTGCCGTTTAACCAGGAGGTCTCTCCGTTCACACCGTCTGTGGCTTTGGAGAGGTCCGATTAAGATCAAAGTCCATCGTTTACTGAACAGCTTTTCTGATTGGAGGTCAAATGTGGGCGTAGGAATTCAAAGGCCAATTGTATCACTTTTAGTCCATCAACTGTCATATGGGCAATTAAAGCAAAGGGCCACGTTAGAAATGTATTCTACCTCATGAGTTATCCCCTTGGCTTCTGTCTACCATAATTTAACGTCATGAGTGGAAAACCATGAAGTCATATCAAGAAACTTGTATGGCATGCGTATGTGTTACACAGAGGCTGCATACTGTTGGTCTGATCAAGTAAAATCCTCTACTAGCCCCCCCTCCCAACACAACCCTTAGGTGATGAATTACTGGGTGTTTAAAGGTTATTAATGTTGTCCATATCGTTATTGAATCAATGGGAGAGGGAGCCTTCGCTACCCAACATGCATTGTGTCTCTGTCAGCATGCGCCTGCAGGTGTGTTTGGATGAGGCTAATGATTAGTGTGTTTAGATAGAAATTGAAGGCAGCTTCATTAGCAGAGCTATTTAACTATGAGCTATTTAACTAACAGGGAGGGAGGGAGCTGAGGACGGGAGGGAGGGAGATAGGGAGGGAGGGAGATAGGGATAGAGAGATGGAAAGACGGATAGTTGGAAAGTTGGCGAGTGTGTCAGCAA
Source organism: Esox niger (assembly GCA_016801105.1). Lineage (NCBI taxonomy): Eukaryota > Metazoa > Chordata > Actinopteri > Esociformes > Esocidae > Esox > Esox niger. The sequence continues at coordinate 1,569 of JACXGJ010017425.1, forward strand.
ACATCAGTGCAATAGGAGTTCTCCTGATTCTCACTCATTAGCAGCCTCTTAATTAGATCAACAACATTGACCCAGCGTTGATGATGTCAGAGGGGAAATCGGTTGGCAGGTGCAAATTGCCCTTTAACCTTTAATTTTGTTCTCCCACACAGGCACACACACACACACACACACACACACACACAAACACACACACACACACACACTGCTGGCAAAAAACACCATCATCACGGAACCCTGTGCAAGAGGTTTCACTGGGCCTCCAAGACTCAGTGTCCAATACACCATGCTTTCAGGTACTGGAGAAAATGGCTAACAATGCAGACACGCTTACAATATAATATGTGCTTGAAATGCTGAGCGATGTGCAGAACTAAGTTAGAACAATCAGTGTATATAGTATAAATATTTAGCAGATCCAAGCAGATGCATGTTACTACTTGTAGTGTGGTCTGGATAACATGGTGTCCTAAAGCAAAACATGACTGCGTTTGTTTTTCAGATCTCAATCGCCCTACTGTAACCATTCTGACATTAGAGTGAGTTACTTAGTACAATAATCACATATTCGTCCTCCTTCTGGACAACTATGTGTGAAACAAAACGTTTTTATCCTGGGGACTGTATTCCACAGCTCGTTGACATTCTGGGAACTGTATTCAACAGCACGTTGACATCCTGAGAAGTGTCTTTAAGACATCTTGACATCCTGTGCAGAGTGTAGAAGACCGCGGGTGTCTTAAACAACGCGTTGACATCCTGGGAAGCGTCTTTAAGACATGTGGAAATCCTGCGGAGTGTCTTTAACAACACACTGACATCCTGAGAAGTGACATAAAAAAGACATGCTGTGGACCGTCTTTAACATCATGTTGGTATCTTATCTTCTTCATACATCTACTATACGTCCTATGGTCAACACCACGTCTGTGTCTCAAATAACGCCATTTTTACTGCAAAGCACATTACTGTTACTTAGTACCTGCATGGTCAAAAGAAGGGAACTATATAGGGAATAGTGTTTCATAGGGGACACTGACTGTCTACCCTATCCTTTGATCCCATCTGATACCAGCTTTGTCTATTAAAACTCTGTAAGGACCTACTCTCTCTCCGCACCTTTCTCCCTCCACATTCCTGTGTCTCCAAGCTGTGTGTAGTATGTGTGTGTTTTGGTTTGTGTGCATCTACGTGTTTATGCATATCCTTGTTTGTGTGTGTTCATTAGGGTGATGACTTTTTACAAACTCATTTCCCTGTATCATATTTGGATGAGCTTTCATTAAAGATTAGATAACATCTTAGTTTCAAGGTGATTTGATTAAAAAAAAACACGCACAAAATGATTTTAAAAAAAGTATTTATCCGTTTTTTGCCTTTTTTGAATTCACTGTAAGCAGATATAAAATTGAACTCAAGCTTTAGGGTCACATATATACGACATTATATAAGGTTTATACCAAATTAAGCTACTTTAAACTCAAGTACCTGCTTTGAACAGTTAAACACCTCGCTTATATAGCTGTACCTATACAAAATTTGTGACCTTTTTCAATATTTCGATGGAATATACCTCATTTTAGTCATTTATAGGCAAAAGTTCATCCATTTGTGCTACAGGAAATAATTTTTCTGAACAAAATTGAAAAAGTCATTACCCTAGTGTTCATATGTCCGTGTGTGTACTTGTGTGTGTGTGTGTGTGTGTGTGTGCCTTTGTGCCTATTTTAGTGTGTGCCTCAAAATGTCTAGAGATAGCCCTCCGGTTGTCGTGGCGCTCTGAGCGACATGCGGTATTAAAAGTGTCACCGTGGGGTGACATCGGCATGATAAGGAACGAGCAAGAGCCAGGCTCATTAAACACCAGTCGTTGTTGGCTGAGGCCCGTGTCGCTACGGGTAAAACCCCATTGTTGCTTCAGCCTCGCCGACGCCAAGAATCAGAAGACCCTGCTGGGAGTTGCTGTGATGAGACAAGGCTGTAGTTACGGGATAAATAAATGGTCACAACCCGTGAGGTGTTTGTTGGTTTTATCGGATCAAATCTAGGTAAAAGGCTACCTGTCAGAATATAATCAATGCACCAGTGATTTCCACAAAGAGGACAGTAGGAACAATGAAAGAGGAATCCTATAGTGACCTAAACTAAAACATTTGAATGAACTTGAATGAAGTGTAGGTGAGGAAAAATATATTTTTTCCCTTTCAGAATAGTTTATTTCCTCTTGCTAACACGTACGCACACAGGCAAAATCAAACACCGGAAACACCCTCAAAACACACACACACACACACACACACGAGTGCACTAACGCACTTAGAGCCAAATAAAGTCCTTCCTTGCCATACCTATACAATATGTCTGCTGTGTGCTTATCAGTTCTTCTTAGATGTCTAAACAGAGGGAGTGTGACGGGACTGTCAGGCAGCCTCTATTCTATTCGTCTGCAGACCTGGCATCGTGTCTGGAATCCCAGGCCAAACCGGCGGGATGTGTTTTCCCTGTCCACTTATGGCAGTGTGATTGCATGAATATTAGATGGTATTTTTTAAACGTAATATTGTGTCGCTGGGTTACAGGGGCAGAGGGTTAGCACCTTTCAACCATATTTCACACACAGCACACGCACTACTGGGTTCGCTGGAATTCAGAATGACAATAAATTATGGTGTGAACCATTTGAAAAATCTTGTTATGTAAAACATGAAATTGCAAGCTAGCATTGAGGTTGATTCAATATACAAATGCAAGGCTAATAGGCATATGAGGATTGTGTGCGGCTTAACGAAATTTTTACGGAGATAGATTTAACATGTAATGGTTCTTTGTATTTTTGTCATAACGTGGCTGCTATATCATCCCCAGATTTTGATTGGCTGCTTCTGCCCCTGTGGTTTACACACGCACAGCTCTATCCCCTGATATAAGTGAGACTATTCTCAGTCAGTTGACTTCGTTAAGAAGGGCAATACAAAATTGTAAATATTTTTGAGTCGAAATTACTTCTGAGGCCCTCCTGATTATACACCGCTGTTTTCGGTCTGCTCTGACAATCTATTTCTCTCGCTGATACATGTGGTCAGCCATTTCCTTTAGCCTTTCTGTCTTGCTTTCTTTCTCACTAATTTTCTCTCTCCCTCATCCTAACTTTCCTATTTTTCCTCCATACATCCTTACACTATCTTTGTTTTTCATCTCCTTTCTACTCCTTTTCATTTGCTCTTTCTCTCTCCTCCCACTTGCTTTGTAAATCACTCACGTCTATTCCATCTGTTTCTGTCTCCTTCCTTCAGGGAAAGTAATAAAGCCTGTTTTTTCTCCTCTCTGTTCTGACTGGGCAGCGATGTCATGGCCTGTTAAGTTTGTAGAGAAAATCGAGCATCTCATTCATAATCGGATTTTAACTTGATTAGGTGGAGTGATGGAAGGGGTTAGAGGGAGGATCACAATAACACAGACTCCTAACTCTTTCCGAAATATCACCTAAAACGTTCCAATTCCAAGCATTATGGCTAGTTTTTTCTCCCGTCAAAAGGGAGTATTAATATAGTCGAAAGGTTGCAATCAATTGATAATCAACAATCTCGTCCACTTCTCCGTGAATATCAACCGAATGATCCTTAAGCACTGCCCCATCTGAACACAGTAACAATAACAGTGGTGCTCTGTTCCAGTCAATCCTGTGTTATGACAAGGAAAAATACCATCTCGCTAGGCAAGAATCATAAAATATTTAGTGCTATTGATCTTCCCAAATGCCCATTGTAGCAGGACATGCATAGATTGGAGATGCTGCTTGTTGATAAGTGAATTTCTTCCCTTATAAAAACAATGTGGCAGCATTGAATTACTACTTTGTCAAGAACTAGAGCCTAAAGGCAAGCCTCTCTTTATCGAGCTTTTATTGATCCAGATGAGTTGTTGATGTGATTGACGCACATCAGAGGCTTTCGCAAAGGGGAGACAATATAGGAACCAAGGATCTTAGAAAGGAATCTTCATCAGATCAGAACGCCTTGCATCTGTTCTTGCTTCTTTTATCTGCAGAGACGGCAACACAGAAACCTCAACTGACTAGAAGACACCCTAATCTTTGACAGCTTGGTTTCTCCAGACATTATGCTCCTTTAAGGCGAGAGAATTCTGCTTTCGTCAGATAATTATATTATTCGCTATTAGATGCTGGCGGCATCGATGGTGATGTCAGTTGAAAGGTCGGCTGTACAAGGTCAGCTGACTTATTGGATCAAAATCCAGCGGTGACCCAATAGCCGAGGGTTCGGGCAAAAGCCAATTGGATTGTGTCTTGTGACCACCTCATTTGGATGCATAAATGGTGGGGTTGGGTTTTAATGAATGGGGGGTCAGAGGTATAATAGAGATATCCACTCTTCTATGTATTCAATCCAGTGTCCTAGGGCCTTGGATACCGAAGAGAGCTGTGACAGACTTATTGAATGTGCTTATGTGGGAGTGCTTCATTTCACAATTCAGTGACTCAGCAGTATGTACAGTGGGAAATATACACCGCAAACAAGTGCTAAAACCCAGGTTCGGATGAGTAGAAAGAGGATAGAAAGAAGAGAATAGAGGAAGAATTCCCCAAGGAAAACAAGGGGAAAATACGTGGAGTTAGCCTTAGGAATGCATGACAACTGAACAGCTCACACGATCGAAATGGATTCAGGATGGGATGACAAGGCTGCGATCAGAGCAGTGGATGCCGTGGGAGAACATGTGGAACAATTCCTATGTTCATGGACTAGTACTGAGCGACTATGATCGAGACATTGAAGGTGACACTCCCATGGACAGCCTAAACCAAGGAATGTACAGTGCAAAGGTTTATACACTATCAAACGGTTTATGAAGACCAGCAATGAGGACGATGAGGGCCAGTGGAAGCCACACTCATTTTCTATAACTTGCTTTGAGTCCATCGGTGAGGAATTCAATTGTTTGGACTTGATTTGGAAAGGCACATACCTACCTACTGTACTTTCCCACTGTTGACAGAGCATGTCAGAGCAAAAACCAAGCCATGACGTCGCTGCGGTTGAAACACAAAAACATGGAACCACAGCAAGAACTGGGAGTAATGGAAAAAAACAAAATGGGTAAATAAATGTACATGTCATACAGTTGTACTCATACATTTGCATTCCCTGGCAGAAATTGTGAAATCTTGGCACTGATGTTGACAATGCACAAAAAAACTATTTGAATTGAAAACAGTGAACATATGAAGCCATTTATTATCACATAGTTGTTTGGCTCCTTTTTAAATCATAATGATAACAGGAATCACCCAAACTGCTATATACATACCCTTGAATGTTTGGCCCTGTTACAGACACACAAGGTGACACACACAGGTGAAAATGCCTATTAAAGGTGAATGTCTCACACCTGTGTCTTTTTAAATTGCAATATGTATCTGTGTATGAATAGTCAAAGAGTTTGTTAGCGCTCACGTGGATGCACTGAGCAGGCTAGATACTGAGCCATGGGGAGCAGAAAAGAACTGTCAAAGACCTGTGTAACAAGGTAATGGAACTTTATAAAGATGGAAACGGATTTAAAAAGATATCCAAAGCCTTGCAAGTGCCAGTCAGTACTGTAGGATCTGAGCATTAAAAACTACAATATGAATGTACGTTTCATTAGAAGTGAATGTGCCTAGATAATGATATAAACAGGGAAACCTCTCTGTTTAGATTTCCCTGTAGGTTGCACTCTGGTAACCACAGGAGTTTTTATATTGACCATTTGGTGTGGGGGTTACTGTCTTGCCTTTGCAAGGTAAACACGACCCTCACATGCATATACCAGCTGGTTAACCCCCATTACAGTGAGAGAGAGGTAAGGAGAGTAGGGAAGAGATTGAGCCTGTAACATCACATGCTAATAGACTATCAATATGCTTTAATAAACTATTGAATTTCTCTCTCTCTTACTGTTCAATCACTTATTAAGAAGTGGAAAGTTCAGGGATCTCTGATACCAAGACAAGGTCAGGTCGACCAAGAAAGATTTCAGCCAAAACTGCTAAAAGAATTGTTCAGGATACATAGAAAACCCCACAGGTAACCTCAGGAGACATTCAGCTCGCTGTCATTGTTGCAAAAGGGAGCAGCACACAGTATTAAGAACTTAGGATATGCAGAATTTTTTTCTTTGTTGCCATGTTTTGTTTTATGATTGTGCCATTCTGTTATGGCCTACAGTTAAATGTGAGTCCCATAAAAAATAAAAGACATGTTTTGCCTGCTCACTCATGTTTTGTTTACAAATGGTACATACAGCACTGGAAAGGAGTTGGAAAGGAAAGTTTTGAGTGAGGAACAAAAGTGTTCAATTGGCAGTGGTCTCTTAATTTTAACCCTTCTGTTCCTCACTCAAAACCTTCCTTTCCGACTTCTTGTTTGTTCCGAAGGCCTAACCATCCAGCCAGAACAAATATGCCTCCAGGCATAAACAATCATATTCCATATAACTTTGTTAGTTATATGTGGTTCAACGAAACAGACCTCTAATCTAAGTAATGCTGGAGATTGCAGATAAGAATATGCCCGCGTGAAGATACGAGGAAGCTGAGAAGAAAGAGAGGCATCAGTAAGAAAGATAACCACAAAAACAGATTGTGATTCATATACTTTTAATCAGCACCACAACCGGCTCAGGCAAACACACAGCGTGTAAGTACAGCAAACCACAAAGGCCACAGAACAAGGGAAACGGATGTAGTGTGTGCCATCAGGTGAATGGGGATCTGGTGTGCGTGGGGCGTGTAGCTGCCATTGTTCTCATGCCGGCGGTTATACCGGCAAGGCCGAGCATTGAGAAGTGGCTCCACAGTAGCCGGTGGAGCAGGTGGGACAGGTCAAAATAACGCATTTATTAACTAGCATTTTCACTTGCTGCCACTGTCTATAGCCCATCCGTCCATGATCAAATGGGTTGTTTTTCTTATCCACAAATCCTCCAAATTATTCCCAAGTGGGATTTAGCTCGTGTGATCCCTGATCATGATGGTTTATTCACTCATGGTGATCTTTCATTTTCCACTTCTAGTTACTATGTTAGCTAGTTAAGTTTGCAGCGAAAGTTGCATTGGTAGTTACACTGTCTGGCAACAGATTATATTTTCACTTTGGGGATAGTTGGTGCTTCTATTCTGCACTGTGCTTTTGCTGATTTTCTACATCACCTCTCAAAGAAATAATGTTTTGTTTTTAAATGAAATGTTCCTGACCGGCAAAATAATTGTTCTGAACTGCAAGCCGACCCACGGAATGAAATGTTTTTCTTCCACCTGCTGAGTGTTTTATTTACATTTCACCCCTGTGAAACTACAGGCAACCCCATGTAGGACTGTACCACACAGCAAAGCATATGTAGCACTATTTACATGTGTGCTGACAAGAGAGGTGCATTTGGTATTAGTCTCAGATTTATCCACAGATGCTTTTCTATTGGCATTCAGACTTATAGCCAGAAGAGGAATCAGCATTGTTATCTATTCCGACAAGACCGAAAACATTTAAGCAAGCAGAACAAAATTTGAAGACATTGTGGACAATGTTATTTGCAGGAGTTGACAAGGGAGTTTTGACAAGAGAAAAGCATGTAAATACATTGTGGAAGAAGCAACAAGGTGGAAAGGAATGTATGAGCGTGTGATGAGAACGATAAAAACCTGTCTACAGGAAATGTTTAGAAAGGCATGTCTCTCTGATTCTTTCTGAGGAGACACTTGTTGCCAAAGTTGAAATGGAATGAACTCAAGACCATTCACTTACCTACATAAGACACATAACTAAGTGTCACCCCCCCACCCCTGCTCACTTCATACTTTGTCGAAGTTTAACCAGCGTACCTTCGCCACCTATGTATCTTAAACATCCACATCGACAAATGTTGATGGAGAGCAATTGACAAAAAGATGAAACTACAGTCGGAGACTAATAACCGTTTTTTGGACTTGAAGAAAGATTATTTGATGGACGAGATCAACACATCAAATGAAACCATGACAAGGGAAGTCTCGTTCAAGGTTGGAGATGTTGCACTCAGGCACAAACACGATGTCCCCCACATCACATTGAGGATGAGTGGAAGAAGAGATCACAAGTATCCTCAGGAGTCTAAAGAGACCATTTCAAATGTCATGCTTTCTCAAATTAGACTGATGGATCAACATTGAGATTGCCTTGTTTTTAGGATCAGAGGTTGTCGCAACTATAACTTGAGCAGAAATTCAACAAACCAACGCTCCCATAACAGAGCGCTTGTACAAGGTCTGTTTCAGCATCACCCAGCTGGGGATAATTCAACAGAAATTACAATTGAGCATATTATAAGATTCCACACACACATATGGTTGTCAGACTACCAGAGCAGGTTAGATGACAGCGCAGAGAGAAGCCAGAGAAGCTTAGAAGATGTTTGGCACAGAGCCTTTTTAAAGTTTCATAACTTTTGCCCAATATCTGGTATCTATTGTTACATGCAATGATATCCTCGCTTATTGTCATTCTAAAAAAGACTCAGTCTCCTTAATATGCATCGCATATCTAGGCTTGTTCAAACAATGAGAACAGCAACACCCCCATCCCCCCACCATAATTGAGTAATCTCATAGTCCTGTGATGAATGAATAGTGCATTGATCACTGCTTGATTGACATACTGGTTTAAAAGTGCATTTGAAATGGGAGTTTGACACAACACATATATGCTTGGCACAAACAGTGGGTATTGTTTGTTGTGGATATTGTTATCGATTTTTGTCAATTCCGCCTAGGACTTATTGTCAATAATACTGTAATGCTCTCACACGGTTCCCAAAGTCAGGTTCAATATTAATTTTCAAGACGGTAAACCATTTCTCTACCTATAGCATTTTTATAAGGTTATTACTAGGCAGACTTATATTTTAATTGCCATTTTTTGAAAGAAAATGTGTGCCCAATTCCTCTGAATTCCACCTGTAACCCTTGATGGTTAGGCACTTTACTGTGAGACATGAAATAAGGGCATGACTTGCAGGTAAAGGAAAACACTTAGGGTCATCTTGGATATCCTTACATCTGCCTGACCAGGTTCAGATGTGGGGGGGGTTCTCAATTTAGTTTCTGTGCTTGGTAAACAGCACATGAATTCCTTTTAAAGGAACATACTTCTTGTTTTATATATAGAAAATAGTGTGCGTCAATCTTTTCAGGTTTCATTAATCATTTGTTCATTCATTCGGGAATCTTGGAAAACTCATTGAGAGATACAGAATCTGACTTGAATCACATTATGAAAGTTTGTTTTGAACCATTGCTATGCGGTGCATTGATCACTTTATTATAGAAAATGTCATCCAGATGTTGAATGTAGCCTGTGATCAATACCCTTCTCCTATCCCCCTTTTGCCAAGGCAGCCGTCTTTGGAATGACTTCCACAAATCGACACATAGATTGTGCAAAGACTGGAATGACTTCCACAAATCGACACATAGATTTGGCAAAGACTGGAATGACTTCCACAAATCGACACATAGATTGGGCAAAGACTGGAATGACTTCCACAAATCGACACATAGACTGTGCAAAGACTGGAATGACTTCCACAAAT
>JACXGJ010017426.1:0-11191 GCA_016801105.1 Esox niger
AGCCTCCACCTCCATGACAACACAGCCTCCACCTCCATGACAACACAGCCTCCACCTCCATGAGAACACAGCCTCTACCTCCATCTTACTGGTGTTTCTCAGACCTCTTCTTGGGGACCAACAGTCATTCCTTGTATTTGAACAGTTTTTGTGAAAAGTGACACTTTCTGATAATGTGCATCTTGATTATGTTCTTTCAGACATGCAATCGTTGCCATTATGATGCTCAGATGTACCCATTTTCACAAAGCTCACGCAAGTCAAAAGTCAATTGACTGGAGGAGGATGCAGACAGTTAGCATCTGTTTATTTGTGCCATTAGTTCCAACTTGAAAAAAATGGACATTACAATTCACTTGTTAGTCATTTACCAGATGCTCTTATCAAGAGTAACTTACAGTCAGTGCATTCATCTTCAAAAAGCCAGGTGGGACAACCAGGCAACCCAGTAGTGGTGGTAAATACACCTCAGTACATTAAGTAGCTACCAGCAAAGTCAGCATGAGAAGGAGTTAACAAATAGTATGAATTTCCAGCATTAGTTGTCATCAGTAAATTATCATTTCAATTGACTTTATAGGAGCAGGTGTCTCTTATATAGGTAAATCAGAAACTCTAGTAATGCCTATTGGTTTTAACAATATATTATGGTCTATTACAGGTGATTAATTTAGTACTCATCAAAATATTATGGTTTATTACAGGTGATTAGTTTAGTTCTCATCAATGTATTATTGTTTATTACAGGTGATTAGTTTAGTTCTCATTAATGTATTATGTTTTATTACAGGTGATTAGTTTAGTTCTCATCAATATATTATGGTTTATTACAGGTGATTAGTTTAGTTCTCATCAATGTATTATGGTTTATTTCAGGTTATTTGTTTAGTTCTCATCAATGCATTATGGTTTATTACAGGTGATTAGTAACATTCTCATCAGTATATTATGGTTTATTACAGGTGATTTGTATAGTTCTCATCAATCTATTATGGTTTATTACAGGTGATTAGTACAGTTCTCATCACTTAATAATGGTTTATTACAGGTAATAAATTTAGTACTCAGCATTGCATTATGGCTAATAATTTTGCACTTCCCATCAATGGCATTTCACGCTGAAACACATTTGAACCCAGTCGAGATCTCTATCCAACTCTATGGGAGGGTAAGAGAGGGAAAAGGATGCATCTCTAAAACAGAACATAGATCAGCCATCCGTTGGGCCTGTTCATTGATCAGAGCCATAATGGGTTTAGTGTTTAGGGTACAGACTGCCACCACACGCGCACACACACACACACACACACACACGCACACACGCACACACGCACACACACACACACACACGCGGTAAGGCCCCGCATCCAACCGGCTCATCGCCTTCCATTCCTGCCTTGGGCGAGTAATTAATATAGAACAACGCTATCGATTCCTCATTCAGCACAATTGCAGTTGCTCTTTGGGATGTCCGTTACACCTCGCCCCAGAATGGATATCTCTCTCTCCTGAAAAAATCTGGGAGCAGTTTGGAAGAGTCCTGCTCTTCTGCATTGAACAGCACAGAGCTGATGTGGAATTAATGCCCAATCTAGAATGCATTCATACACTGTTAAAACAAGCTCATTTGAAATGCAAAAACGAATGGCGACCAAGCTGCAACCAGTTACCATTTCACTTTTACATTTCAGCTATTTTGCTGTGAAGCTGTCTCTAAGAAGGCTGGTTTTCCGAGGATTTTGGTAAATTGGACTACGACACTGTTGTCCAAACTTCAAGGGAAGACGGTTTCACCATTGGGACATCAGGACTGAGAAGGGCTTCGGGCTAAGCGGGTATCACCAACCCACATGTGTTGGCACGGTGAAGTGAGGTGGCAGAACACTGTGTTTGGGTTGGGTTGTGGTGTCTAAATTTGACAGAATTTTGGAAGGGTCCTTTGCCCTAGCTGCTCCAAAGGCAAACACTGTGGTTTTGTAGTGGATAACAACTTAAAATAGAAGCCAGTGAAGTAGGCAGAGTAGCGAAGTCATATGGAAGAACTCAGGAAGGTTGAAAATATTTGCTGTCTTCCTAAAACTTCTAAACATTATTATTGTTTTTCAAGAAGGAAAACTATCAAAAAAGATGATCACTGAAATAATGTGCTCTCAACAGTAGAGTCAAAGATGGAGATTATAGCCACAATGCTAGGTACCATGTTTGCTGAAAACAAAAAAAGTGGTCAAATATTCCTCTGAGTTAATGAGGCATACTGCATAGACTGCTAGACATGACAACTACATAAAGTTATTTCAGCTGAAGGGGGTGTAAGCAGTTATTGAAACAATGCATTTCTGTAGGTTTTTGATGAATAAATGATTGCAAAGTATAATCTGTAAGTGTCATTTATTAAATTAGATGTAACGAAGGGAGAAGGAGAGGAAGGTTGTATGTTCCATTGTATTTCATTGTATTGAAACTCATACTTACACTAATACAGGAGAAAGGCTACGTTCAAAAACAACACTAAAAACACAATTACACATCAAAATTCAAAACAGTTAGACCCCATCAAGAAAACAAAGGATTTAAGCATACAAAATCCAAAAATAAACAGAAGAATTTTGAACACAAAAAGCAAGGACAACCCCAGATGTCAAATTAGGTATATGTTAGCAGTGTTTATGTGAGGATAACATCCGTGTGTCCAAATAAGAAAGACAACTTCCAGGGGGTGCATTTATTTTTTCACGTGACTGCATCCAGCACGTTATGGAAGCTAGTAATTGAATTCTGTGGAGCTTTTAAAACAGCACTTGGGGGAAATTAGAGTCTCCTTGATTAGTACATACATCACTACAATTACTCCTGATTGTACTTCGTATATTGGATCTGCAAGTGGTTGGCAACATATAGGGACAGAATACACAACGTATATGCAATGTTGACATAAAGTGCTCTCCAAATGTATTGGGACAGCAGACACTGTTGTATAATTAAGAAAAATCTAAGAAAAGGCAGTAACACCATTTATTCTGTTCTATTTGATTCTACTTAGAATGTTTAGTAATAAATAGCCTGTTCCTGGAAAAGTGATGCGTTACTATGGAGGCTGAATGTGATATTGAACGCCAGGTGAACTATTAGTACGTGAATGTCTGTCAAAATAAATTCAATTGAATTCCACCACCACTCAGCTTTTTATTCATTAAGGAGCCATTCATCATGACCCCATTACACATCAGTGCTTGCACACCAACATGGGTTTAACGCAGAAGAATACACAGAAACATCCACACAACGTAAAATTATAATGTCTGACATTACTGAATTACCTGCAGCCCTTTAAAAAGGGTGTCTTAGCAAAATAGAACATGCAAGGAGATTAAGACTTAAAAAATGAGTTTTCCACAGTCCAACCATAAACCATTTGATCATATGAGAGAAACACTTAATCCTTTTTATGTTTTGATGCTGGCTTTTATATGCATTGAAACCTCAAACACTGTTTTCACAACACTCAATATCTTAGAATTCAGAGCACTTCAATCCTGTTTTTAACACATGATGTCTACATTTCAAGACCATACATTTTTAACCTGATTTCAGCTTATGTCAGTTACATTCATTGCACGATCATGTTGTTAGAGTCCACCTATTTTTATAGCCAATTATTGTGTTTTGAGTCTTCACATCTTATAATGCAGCCAATTATGGTGTTTTGAATCTTCACATTTTTACAATGTGGCCATTTGCAATTGAGTATTCAACAATGCTGCAGGATAATCAAACAATTATGGTCTGTATCCAGGCACTTACTGTAAAAATAGCTATTAGCCGTGGTGTATTGGCAATGGCGTAACACAAACCCCCTAAGCTGCATTAGTTACATTAAATAGTGTTTACCAACAAAATTATAATAGTAAAAAATGTTTTTATAGCAGGCTTCAGGGTTTGAACCATTTTGATTTATATTGCTTTATAAATTGTATAAAAAAGAAAGACAATTTACTTTAGAAGTCGTTTTGATTTAGGCATTTTTCAGAGGGACACTGCATGAAACTACAACACCGTAAACTGTACAAGGCTCTGCGAATGAACATCTGCTGTTTCAGACAACCCGGACAGGAAGTAAACTATTTTTAAACAAGGACTTTTTTTTTCAAAATACCACACTCTAGTTCCACTTCACTACAACTGACGAGCTGAAAATAAAGAGATTCCAGTCCTTTTCTCCTTTCCTCCACGGACGATGATCGTCCCACTCCTTGACCTGTCATAAATCACTGTCAATGCCACTGGCCATGGCGTATAGGAAGATCCATGGCAGATGCCACAATGCCACGTCAGCTTCTCTCTGGTAGCATTGTCCTGTAGCGTTCTGTTCACTTCTGGGACACAACAAACATCCCCTTCATGATTAGAGGTCACTTCTGTGTAAAAACAGACGTAATGGTTACAGTTATCGGTGGTGTGGATGTAGATGTAGATTGCCCCAGAGAAAGACACTTCTATTTGTGACGGTTTTCTGTTTTTGTGACACAAGGGTAAAGCTATGCCAATCTTTGCAGTCACAGCCCGACATTCTAGCTACGCACTAGCAGAAACCATAAAAAACACTGAAAGTCAACTGTTGGACTTAAATCCACTATTTTCTAAGTATTAACCACCCTCTGCCTTTTACACATTTTATTATTACACAATTTTATTTGGATTTTTTCCATTGATCAACACAAAAGTTTAATATGTCAGTATTAAATAAAATCTACAAATTCTCTGACATTTCCTCAGTACTTGGCTGTATCCATTTTGCCCTCCATCTTCACAAGCTATCCCAGCCCAGATGCAGAGAAGTAGCCCCAAAACAGGATACTGTCACCACCATGCTTCATGTTAGGGGTGGGATTCTCAGGATGATGTGCATTGTCAAGCGAGCACCAAGCAAAGGATGGAGGAAAAAAGCTATTTTTTTGACCGTATAATCCGCTTCCACTGAGTCTTACATAGGCCATCTGTCAAACTCTAGCTGAAGGCCACGTTTGTGAAGCACCTGGACAATTGGTCTTGTATTCAAAGTGCCTCCTAGCTCAGTCATGGAAGACTGCAAATCCATTTGAGTGGCCATAGTCTGACTAGTGCCCTTCTAGTCCGAATTCTATGTTTTTGTGTTTTCACAGTTCTGCCATATCTCAATTTTGAAATATTGGACTTCACTGTGCTATGTTCAATGCGTTGTAAATGTTCTTATCTGTTTGGTGCTTTTGATTATCCTTATTCCGGATAAGCTGTGAATGTTCCTACGTTTTCATGGAGGTGGGCTTCATTTAAATAACGATTCCTTTTGTGCCATTATGTGTGTCAGTAAAGCAAGTGAAAACATTTTATTTTCTGAAAAATAAAATGCATCAAATTTAGAACAATTTGCAGATTAGATTTTTCACTTTGACACTATTTTGTGTTGTGATCAGTGGCAACAACACCTGATTCAATCCATTCTGATTTCATGTTATACATTAAAATTCCAAGGGGTCGGATACTTTTGAGAGCCACTGAGATCCAGGCTGAAGCGCTGGGCCTCAGTCACCCGTCCACAGGCCAATCTGACGCCCAATGCCATGTCAACAAGGAGGTAGGCCAACAAGCCGGCGCCGCTCACTGATCGCTAACAGCTCCGTCTGCCCTGGCCGGGGGGCAGCCGAGATGTGTGGGCACAGCAGGTAGCCTTGCCGGAGGGCACCGCCAAGGTCCCAGCGTCAGGTCATATCATATTTACCCAGGCCCTGACAGCACTCGGCCAGAATCCTGCGCAGCCGAGCAGGGCTGTTTACTCACCAGGACCCTGTATGAGCAGTGATGTGGGCGGTCAAAGCTAATACAGGGATTAAAATGTATGATTGTATGATTGTATATACCGCTAGTGGGAAGACGCTGCCTGTTGAGGCCAATAAAACATTCACAGAGTGAGAACAGGGTTGTGTGTAATGATGTCACAACAGAACAAATTAGTCTGCATATGAATAGCTACATCTGTACTTCAATTTTGGTATTTTAGGCATGGATGCAGAAGTCAGAGGAGTTTCAACCGTCTCTTTATACCCCCTTCTTCCCATAAACCATCCAAACCAGTCTGATCAGTGGTCCTTCGGTGAACCCAAGCAGTCTCAACGCGTATACTTGCCAAGCTGAAACAACAGTCAGACGGCCATGGAGGAAAAAATACTTTTGCATATTGGACGATAAACACAAAGGAAATATTTATATCCTCATAGCCGACATTACAAATTTGTTCTCCACTCCACCTGAAGTTTCCCAGAGGATGTTTTACAGTCATCTGTGGGATTGCAGACGAGGATCATAGTAGACAGACTCCCCACAGAAACCACTCTATTTTCCCTTAACTTACTAAATACCAATATGTGTCTCCGTCTGATGGCTAGTGCTACAATCCTCTACACACTCTAATCATGTTCTCGCAAATGCAGAGAGAAAGGACAGGATACCAGAAAGTTGTCTTGTAAAGAAGGGTAACAAGAGAATGTACTTTTTAGCATGAAAGATAGAGGGTAGAAGTAAGTTTTGAAATTTGGGACTTTGAATAATTGATCTCAGTTGACTTTTGGAAATATTGTCTGTTGGTAAATCAGTCTACTCTCTAAAGATCATGTTCTCACGCAGAAAATTGGAATACGTTGGGTGAAACTGGGAGACGACAGTACTGTATGATCAGATACATTTGAACATTTTAAACCATCTATTCTCTTGGACGTATTTTAGAATGGCTGTTTCTTTAAAGACTATGTTGCTGGTCTTGAGAGGCCTGGGATCAAATCTGGGGTTGGTATCACTGTAATTGCTGGGGTGGTCCAGTTGTCTAAACCACTGGCTCCATAGTAGACATGATGGTTTGAATCCAGTCCACTACTATTCTGTTGCAATCTCTTCCCTCTCTTTATACCAATAAAAAGACACAGACTTAAAATGTACATACATAGTGAGAGGTTTCTCGTGAGAGACATTGATACACAGGGACTATCAGGGCCATAATCCCAGACATTTATTCAATGTTTAGTCTAGATGGACAGATTCATCCACATACTAGTACTGTACACACAGTTTAACAGATACTTATGCACCCGGGTCACAATTCGGTCCTCTCGTTCCATGTTACCTTCTTCCCCTCCCTCCTCTCTCTCCATATACCCTTTCACTTCTATGAGCCTCAACTGTTCATCGGTTTGTCCATCCTCCGGTTCATAAATCCATCCATTTACGTCCTAAAAGCTGCCCTTCCTCTTCTTTCGTCCATCTGCTTTCAATACATCCTTAAATTTCACTCATCTACATTCTATTCCTAATAACCAGCGGTGCGACTGGTTGGTGTCTTGGTCATCACAGGTGTTTCCGTGAGGTAGAGAGGGACTCCGGTTCAAAGCCCTGACAGATGCAGGTTGAGGGAGGAAGGAAGGCTGTTAGCTCCAGTAGCACAGGGACTCTAGTTGCTCCGGCAGCTCTCTCTTCCTCCACCACCCTCGCGTCACAACCTCTTCTCTCTGATAACAATCAAGTGGGCATCTCGTATGAAGCCTTCCAGTCGGGAACACAGTGGGCAGGATCACATGTTTGTTTGCCCTCACTGCCGATGATGAACGCTTCGTTTCCTACTCATCTGTAAGCAAAGTTGGATTAGAATCGTCCCGCATCATCTGGGGGTGTTTAAGTCGCCTGCCTGTGCAGTGATATTAACTACACCTAATTATGACTAATACAGTCCCCTCCAAAAGTATTGGAACAGTAAGGCACATTTCTTTGTTTTTGTTGTTCACTGAAGACATTTGGGATTAAGATCAAAAGATGAGTATGAGACAAGAGTTCAGAATTTCAGCTTTCATTTCCTGGTATTCACATTTAGATGTGTTTAACAAATCAGGACAGACCACCGTTTGTTTGAACCCATCCATTTTTCAAGTGAAGCCCATCTGTGAAGCATGGTGGATGTAATGTCATGGCTTGGGCGTGCATGGCTGCTTCTGGAACAGACTCATTAATAGTTATTGATGATGTAACTGATGATGGCAGCAGCAGAATGAATTCAGAAGTGTTCAGAAACATTTTATCTGCCAATTTACAGAGAAATGCTTTGAAACTAATCGGGAGGAAGTTTATTATGCAGCAGGACAATGACCCAAAGCACACTGCCAATAAAACCAAGGACTTCTGCAGGGGAAACAAGTGGAAGGTTTTAGACTGGCCAAGTCAGTCACATGACCTTTACCCAATTGAGCATGCATTTCACCTCCTTAAGAGGAGACTGAAGGGAAAAACACACCGAAACAAACAAACTGAAACGAGCTGCGGTAAAAGCCTGGAATAGCATCACAAATGAAGAATGCAACAGTTTGGAGAAGTCGATGGGTTGCAGGCTTGAGGCAGTTATTGCTTGCCATTACTTTTGCTCACCTAAAAATGCTGTGGTCTAATACAAACGGTGATATGTCCTAAGTTGTTTAACGCATCTAGATGTGACTACCAGGAAATGAAAGCTGAAATTCTGAACTCTTGTCCCATACTCATCTTTTGATCTTAAATCTAAAAGTCATCAGTGACCATCAAAAACAGAGGAATTTGCCTTGACGTTCCAATACTTTTGGAGGGGACTGTATGTGAGACAAAAAAGGATGGCTAGACAAGCTAAAAATGTTAATGACATTAAGATGGTTTTCGTCATGTAATTACTTCACAGATTCCAGAATATGCCCATGTATCTACCCCCAGATCCTTCAATAAACTGTCAATCTATTCTTGACTGTCCATCTGGGTCTATACAACACAGGGAATTAGTAAAGAGCACGCTTGTTAAACTCCTGGAAGGGGGATTGATGTAGAATTGTCTTGGAGCGTGAGAACTGCCACCCTTACTCTATATGTTCCCTATTGGTCCCGAGTAACTTCATGGTCCTAATCCCATTATAGTATGCAGCCCAATCTGCATGTAGAAGCAAATTAAAGTGTCCTTTGATCTCACTTGATGTATGACCCCTAAACCACTGTCATTGCTGCTCCAAGTAAGCTGCTCTTTACGACCTTGATAATGCCTTTGATCGCTAAGGAGAGGCTGGGATCTTCACCGTAGGGAACATACTGCTAATAGGAATGTCCTGCTTTTATCAACTGAGGAAAAACTATGACCACCCTAGAAATAACACAAATCACCTGCAGATTAGATACAACGTAGGAAAACACTGCCTGGATTCAACAACGCTAGGCCATATCTTCAAAATTTACTTAAAGGAAATAAATAACTCATTGTTATGTAGTGAATTCTGTCAACTCACTTACATCCTCAGAATCTTTCCAGGTGAAAGGGCTTGACATAGCAGCTCAATCGAATCCAGGCCGTGGTTAATGCAATTCAAAGTATTATGTAGACCAATCAAAACCAAGCTACATATCTCCCCTTCACATGTTTTACAAGTACCCCAGCCATGTTTAACGAATATCACAACTGGTCACTTCGTCAAGTGAATTTACGTGAACAAATCATACAAGTGCTGGGATTTCATCTTGAAGAAGCTCTGTCATTTAAGCACCACATTTGACTGCTGACTTAGGAGACTAAACTCAAGTTATACATGTTCTTATGGAACAAGTTCTGTATTTCATTGAAAGCTAGAAAAGACCTTGTTGCAGACTTGTTCACTTTTGTTGGATTATTGTGTTATTCTTCATATAAACACCCTAGAGACTTGCCCGCACATACTACACAAATAATATCAAGCTGCTGTTTTTATTAACAAACACAGGAGCTCTTACAAATCACTGTACCTCATATATCAGTTAGCAGGAAGGCCATCTTCAACTATGAGGCGACAGACAATCTGATGTATTTTATCTTTAGGGCAGTCTTAGGACAGCTGACAATTTATCTAGGCACTTCACGTTACAGTCATGGGCATTACCATCAAATTGTATTTTATATATTGCCTCAAAATTCAAGAGTCAGGTAAGAGCACTTTTAGCTTTACTGCACGTTGGCTTGGAAAACACTGCAGAAGGAAGTGAAATTAGATACAAAAAAATATTGTTGGTTTTAAAGCCCAGATTGCAGGTGTGCTGTTGCCTATTGTTAGTTCTATGTTAATTTTGGTGAATATATTCCCCCTTGAGGCACAAATATATGGAGGACAAAGGGGTCAAAATGAATTAATTAAATATATACAGTGGGGAGAACAAGTATTTGATACACTGCTAATTTTGCAGGTGTTCCTACTTACAAAGAATGTAGAGGTCTGTAGTTTTTACCATAGGTACATTTCAATTGTGAGATATGGAATCTAAAACAAAAATCCAGAAAATCACATTGTATGAATTTAAATAGTAAATTTGCATGTTATTGCATGACATAAGTATTTGATCACCTACCAACCAGTAAGAATTCCGGCTCTCACAGAACAGTTTGTTTTTCTTTAAGAAGCCCTCCTGTTCTCCACTCATTACATGTATTAACTGCAACTGTTTGAACTTGTTACCTGTATAAAAGACACCTGTCCACACACTAAATCAAACAGACTCCAACCTCTCCACAATGGCCAACACCAGAGAGCTGTGGAAGGACGTCAGGGATATAATTGTAGACCTGCATAAGGGTGGGATGGGCTACAGGACAATAGGCAAGCAGCTTGGTGAGAAGGCAACAACTGTTGGTGCAATTATTAGAAAATGGAAGAAGTTCAAGATGACGGTCAATCTCCCTCGGTCTGGGGCTCCATGCAAGATCTCACCTTGTGGGGCATCAATGATCATGAGGAAGGTGAGGAATCAGCCCAGAACTACATGGCAGGACCTGGTCAAGGACCTGAAGAGAGCTGGGACCACAGTCTCAATGAAAACGATTAGTAACACACTACCCCGTCATGGATTAAAATCCTGAATCGCACGCAAGGTCCCCCTGCTCAAGCCAGCGCATGTCCAGGCCTGTCTGAAGTTTGCCAAGGGTTGTTGCTTGCTAAACTGAGTATCGTGTATCATGTCACTGCAACATAACGTATCTGTTTTGACGACGTGACTCCCGAAGGAAGCAAATGGTGTTGCATGTAACGGAGAACAACAATAAAAACTGCATCTTAACGTGTAGAGCTAACATCAGCATGAGCAAAAAATACAGAC
Source organism: Esox niger (assembly GCA_016801105.1). Classification (NCBI taxonomy): domain Eukaryota; kingdom Metazoa; phylum Chordata; class Actinopteri; order Esociformes; family Esocidae; genus Esox; species Esox niger. The sequence goes on from JACXGJ010017426.1 coordinate 11,146, forward strand.
ACACCTAGAGCTAACATCAGCATGAGCAAAAAATACAGACACACCT
>JACXGJ010017427.1:0-11212 GCA_016801105.1 Esox niger
CCTGTTTAGAGGACATTTCCTGTTTAAGAGATATAGGGAATGTCTCTTAAACAGGGAATGTCTTCTAAACTAGGCAAATGTTTTCTAAACTGGTTATGACCTCTGAATGGGGAGGGATCTTAAACCTGTTTAGAGGACATTTCCTGTTTAAGAGATATAGGGAATGTCTCTTAAACAGGGAATGTCTTCTAAACTAGGCGAATGTTTTCTAAACTGGTTATGACCTCTGAATGGGAAGGGATCTGAAACCTGTTTAGAGGACATTTCCTGTTTAAGAGATATAGGGAATGTCTCTTAAACAGGGAAGGTCCTCTAAACAGATCCTTTGCTATGCACAGGGAATGTCTTCTAAACTGGGAATGTCCTCTCAACGGCAAATGTCTTCTTAACTGGAAATGTCCTAAAACAGGGAATGTCTTCAAAACTTCTATGCTACTATATTATTGTGCGTCAGTCCTCCTTTGTATCTGTTGTAAATCTAAGAAATATGCTCTTTAAAGTTTCCTTGGGTCCTGCTCTTTTTACGTTCAGGAAGACATTTCGGGACAAGAACAGGAATAGCCAGTTAAGAAACAACATGCTCCAAAATGGGTTTAATTTTAACAGGCTTTTAAAATGATGTCTAGGTACCAGTATGTTAAGAATCCTCTCTTTGTACTCCATGTCATCTTCAAATAAATGTTGCATGACGAGGTGGGGCCAGGAGTGATAGCTCAGGCAACTCAATCCCTCATTTTACAAAAGAATCTAGCTCCAATGACAAGTCCTGTTAATTGGGTTATTCTTTGGATGCTGAAATATTTAATCAAAAACTACCAAAACGTCGATCTTATATCCGGAGACAGTTATAAGGACACATTTTTGTATTTTCTATTAAACGTTTGGATTGGCCTCGCTGCCAAAAAGCAGCCTCTTTTGTTTGATTACTAAAAGAAACTTACAGCGCGTCTCACATCACTTATCGAAATTAAAACAATAAGCATAGCATGAGAACACATGATTGGTTAGTACTTGATTCACAAAGGATACCTTCTGAAATAGGTGAAGCTGCCGTGGAGTGACTTGCTGAATGATGCCTTGTGCCATTGAATGAATTTAGACACCAATGGAAGTTGTAAAGAAAAATTTGACTGCTGGAAAAATAGGATTATGGGTTAGTTGCTTCTTGAAAACATGATAGAGTGCTGCAGTTTTATATATATTTTATTGCATGATTTTCATCTGTATTTCATTAGCAAATGAACTTTTATTATCAAATGTGTTTGTTGAATATGTGTGTTTTATATGACGTTATTGTAAACAAATTAAACAACTAGCTCAATTGCTGGTAGTTAAAATGTTGAATGTACAGTCCAAATACATGGTTGCAGGCACTGCTCAAATACCACACCTGTTGGGGGAATGTTCCTTACAGCCAGTGTGGGTTTCTGTTGTGTTGTAGTTTCTGTTAGATTTCAACTTTCAGACATAGTACCAGCGCAGGCTTACAGTACGTCAACAGGGAGTGACTCAATAACCACATAATGTAGAGGCTGGGATCACAGAAGGGGGAGGTAAATATTTGCATAAAAGCTGAAATAACAGACACACCTGACTTCAGAAAGGTTGAATGAAAGAGAATACGTTGATCATCAGATGGGTATGAGAGAGAAATCAAAGCAGAGTACACATTGTGGTGGTTTTGTTGCTTAGCTGACACACCAAATGAGCACTCAAACTATCATTAAATCCTGGCAAACAAGACTTATTAACATGCCATAATGTCTGTTACAATTCAGGGACATTCAGTGTTTTAAATATTAGTTAATGTTTATTAATCCTCAAGGAATTATGTTTATTCCTAACAATGACACACTTAATATATTCCCAGTATTTGGTGTAGCATGCCATGATCCCTGTATCTTCCCAAGAAATCTGACCTGGAGGGTTTGATCATTTCTGGATGCATTCTATTCAAAATACAATTTCGCATTCATTAACCATTCTCATTCTTGCAGTGGAAATATTTCAACAGTATACTGATCCAATAATGTTTGCTCTAAATAGCTAAATAGGGAATATAGGGTGCGACCATAGTGGGTGGATGTTTGTCCACCTTTAGGCAATAGGGAAGGAGGGAGGCACACATTAACACAAAGTACACATATGTGTATGGACATTCTTAGGAACTTTCCCTAAAAAAAAGATATTGACAAAAGAAACTGTCAGTCCAATTTGTAAATACTTGTTTATCCTCTTATTGATGTCTAATCATATATATTTTTGTCAGGAAGGAGTCTATTTTCTTACAACAGTCACTTTGGTGTGTTTGGAGTTGTACCTGTTGAAGTGTGTTCTAGGGGCAGAGCTGCGCAAAGGCTGAAATGAATTTGATTGGGTGACTCAATGGAGAGGGCGGGGTTTACATTCCAACTGTGATATGACTCCGTTTTGTTTAAATTCTAAAATGGTCAGCACAAGGGTTAGAGTTAAGGATAGATAAGGAGTAATGTTAAAGTTACCATAAGGGTTAGGATAAGTGTAAGGTTTAGGCTTAGGATAAGTGTAAGGCTTAGGGTTAGGATAAGGGTTCTAGCCTCTCACTTTAGTCAACCAATCACGTTAATTTGTGCCTTCACGTTTGAGTCAGTGAAATTCCAAAGAGCTCAATTTAGAGTTAGAACTGTAATGGGGTTGCATGGTAAGGATATGATAGTTATACATTTAACATAAGAACATAATAACTTTTTTTTTGTGTTGGTCAGTGGCAAAAGCTCCTATTGAAAGAGGACATTCCCAACATGTAGTAACACAATAACCTGTTGAAACGACCTTCCTGCCCTGTTTTCCGGTTTCTGTGGTTTTCTTTTGCATAGTTGGTGGACGGAGATAGGAGTGTCGTCAACGGACACACCTGAGCCAGGAAGATATAAGGCTTCCACTCCCGGCAGTTGAGAGGCCGACTTCTTGTTATGTTTTTGCGTGCGTGCGTTATCCAGATTGTATTCTTTAAATATGTGGGGACCAAAAATCCTTACACTGATAGTACAACCTGATAATTTAATCCCGAAAGTTTTTTTTAACTGCTCCCAAAAAAGGAAAAAGGGCTAATCACAGTTTAGGGGTTATGATTAGGGTAATTGGACTTAGCGTTTCAAAAGGTTGAATTTAGGTTTACGCCTTAGTATTGTGTTTTAGTTTAGGAAAACGTTTTGGATCGTTGAGGTTTAAATTGCGGCAAAGTCTCAGATTAGGGTAAACAATATTTCAGGTTTTATGGTTCCCACAAGTATAGAAAAAACAATGTGCATGCTGGGTAAATGTTTTCTCATGGTGTGTCAGGTTGCGCTAAAACAGAGTGGCCACTAGAGGGCAGTGCTTGATAGAGCACAGGTGATGGAAATGTCTACAGTAATCATGTTTATTCCAGAGGTCAGTATCAGTTTTAAATGCTCTTTGTCATTATATGAAACGTTGCATCAAAGACACAGACAAATAGTGTACATATTCTTATTAAATTAATCAATAAGAGCCTCAGTCGTTTGTAAAATAATCAAACGCTTTGTGTTGTATAGTTTAGCACTGAACTCCAGGGTTAGTGTGGTTTAGCTTATTTGCCGTCAGTCATTACACCTACCGGGCTTAAACGCAGCCAGATCATTAAAGCTTTATTTGACATCTCCATCCATCACGCAGTAGCTAAGTTGATGATCTGCTTGTACAATGGCATTTGCATTTAATCACAGGAATTACTTGGCGGCAGCGGTTAAGTAAGAATAACGGAGGCACGTTTTGGTGGTACAGTTCTGACCAATCAAGTCTGGAACGCGGATGGACAAACTGTCCCGCGGGAGCAGTTAACATTACAAACGTAAATGATGAATTAGAGACAAATAGCTTACCGAGAGACCAAGCCACCAACTGCAAATTCCATTTAAGCCTTGGATCAAAAAATGATCATAATTTACCTGATGACGGTTGACGGTTCAGTAGACTGCGGTACTCAACGCACTTTATGTCGACATACATACCTTTCAATGTACTGATAACTAATGGTTTGATGTACTTATGGTTAAATGTCCTGTTCAGTAAAACCGAATGTTCAATTAATTATTCAATATGCTTTTCGTTATAGCATTCCGTTCGATATACAATTCAACATGCTGTCTAAAAGGGCTGCATTGCAATCTCAGCCTGTCTGCTACAGCAGGAAATGTGAATTGTCACTGTAAATATGGCAAATTAAGCCCGACGTTAATTACAAAGCCTATAAAACGTTTTAACACCCTGAATACACCACTGGTTTGCGTTTCCTGCTGTGCATCTTGAGCGAAAAGAAGATGAGCATATTCAAACAGAATGAGCAAATTACGACGAGGCATGTTACTTGTATACAGGTGGCTCAACATTCTACAGCAAACAGGGCCATCTTAAAGAGTTTCATTTTCCTTGTCCCGAACATTGCTGTGATCCCGTTTGATATCGTGTAATCTAGTGTGGGCCTATCTGTCTGTCTGTATCGGTATCATCAAAGGAACACTTATCAGGGTCCCTGGCTCTCGGGTCAGATCAGAGTTATACCTGGGGTATGTCCCAAACAGCACCATACCTCTTCATAGGGCACTTCTCTGAACCGCACGCCATTAGGCTCTCATCAAAGGTAGTTCATGATAAAGGGTGCCATTTGGAACAACCCCCTGAAGGTGGAGCCTTGTGCTTGGTGGGGGCGGGTCTACATATGGAGCTGGTAATAAAAACCCACCGCCATGTTATTTAATGGTCCTTTTGCATTTTTCTACAGATTCTGCCTTTGATCTTACCCTGACTAACCGGGAGTAGTGATAGAACCGTGACCTTTTGATTCCACACCGACCCTGCGGCAGCAACTCTTCTCTAATGTTTCCCCTGTGGCCCATGAGGTCATAAGGGGACATGAGGAAACGTCCGGTGAGCTCCGGAAATCAGTTGGCTTGTTCGCCATTGACGAACTCCGCTTGTGTGTTTTTGCTCGCCAAAGTTTTAACGTCGCGTGACTTGATAAGATGTCAAAGGCTCTATCGCTGGATGTTGTGTGCGGTGAACTCAGATGAATTTGTCTGGCTATCGTTGTGTTCATTTGCACAATACAAGTAAAGGTAATATTCGTTTGATCCGATAAGTTGTATAACTGAGTAGGTTTAAGAAAGGTAGCTATAGTAGGTAGTTCATCATTCTAGTTGTTCGCGATGTGCAACCACCCTGAAGGAAGATATGACTTGGGTCGATTGTCATGTTAGGCAGTGGCTTGTTGTTCTCCCATCAAAATCAACATGAATACAAGCAAGTAGCTGGGTATCTTGGGAGGAACTAAACATTTTGACAACTACCTAGTGACCCTGAGCAAAAGCAAATGATATAGCAGCTAACTGGTATTTTTTATTTAGTTTAATCTTAAATTTAATCTTAAATATATCCATCCATAGTGCCAGTCCTTGGAGCTGTAGAGCCAGTCCTTGAAGCTGTAGGGACAGTCCTTGGAGCTGTAGGGACAGTCCTTGGAGCTGTAGAGCCAGTCCTTGGAGCTGTAGAGCCAGTCCTTGAAGCTGTAGGGACAGTCCTTGGAGCTGTAGGGACAGTCCTTGGAGCTGTAGAGCCAGTCCTTGAAGCTGTAGGGACAGTCCTTGGAGCTGTAGAGCCAGTCCTTGAAGCTGTAGGGCCAGTCCTTGAAGCTGTAGGGCCAGTCCTTGAAGCTGTAGGGCCACTCCTTGAAGCTCTAGGGCCACTCCTTGAAGCTCTAGGGCCAGTCCTTGAAGCTCTAGGGCCAGTCCTTGAAGCTCTAGGGCCAGTCCTTGAAGCTCTAGGGCCAGTCCTTGAAGCTATAGGGCCAGTCCTTGAAGCTGTAGGGCCAGTCCCTGAAGCTGTAGGGCCAGTCCCTGAAGCTCTAGGGCCACTCCTTGAAGCTCTAGGGCCACTCCTTGAAGCTATAGGGCCAGTCCTTGAAGCTGTAGGGCCAGTCCCTGAAGCTCTAGGGCAACTCCTTGAAGCTGTAGGGCCAGTCCTTGAAGCTATAGGGCCACTCCTTGAAGCTGTAGGGCCAGTCCCTGAAGCTCTAGGGCCACTCCTTGAAGCTATAGGGCCAGTCCTTGAAGCTATAGGGCCACTCCTTGAAGCTCTAGGGCCAGGCCTTGAAGCTATAGGGCCACTCCTTGAAGCTCTAGGGCCAGCCTTAGAGCTATAGGGCCAGTCCTTTGTGCAAAACTGGCAAATGTAGTGGATTGTAGATTTCAAATTTAATTGAGGAGTTGCAGAGCTCTCCCTTGTTTTGAGGTTGTTGTGTGGAAAACGATTGTAGAGAGAAGATAGTCTGGATGTAGTGAGTTGCCTCTATTTTACCTTTCCTCCAAACTGATCCTCTCTTCCTTTCTTTTGCTCTCTCCCTTCCTCTCTGTCTCTCTCTTTCTGTCTCTCCGTTCCTCTGCATCAGTATTCATTCATGTGCCGGTTTCAAACAACAGAAAGATTACCTTGCAACAGAAAATGTTTTTGTCATTTAGATAACAATGAATAAGTATGAGTGTGTGTGTGTCAGTGAGTGTCGAGTTTCAATATGCTAGTGACAGAATGTGCGACGTATATCTGAGGTGAGTGTGTATTTTGTATGTCAGTGTATGAAAGTGCAAACGGGTCCAAGGTACAGCTCAGGCAGGGTTGCTGATCGTTATTTCATCTGATGGGCCCAGGTTTCAAATCAGGAGAGGGGGACAGTTTTTGTTTCTCCACTGATTGCAATGACTAGTTATTTGGTTTCAAGGTGTACACAGGCTGAGCTTTGGCTGGCTATCCACATTTCTTGCTCTGGCCAAACGCCACATTCAGCTGCTTGCAGACACACTTTCCCTTCTCCCAATGAATTTTGAGGAACTCCATAAGATGTTTTCCAGAACGCGAAAACAATGTAACTATTCCAATTGGTCTCAGAAACCAAGGGGATGGGCTACAGAGAGGGACACGTGGGTCAGGCGATGTTTTGCAAATGTGTCATTCGCTTTGATAGGTCACTCTGATTGGTTATAGATGATCTAACAAAACCCCTCATTTTGACATCACCACAAACAACCTCAAGGATGCCAGTCTCAGACAGAAGTATGAAGTGAACGATTGAGTAACAGAAGACTTTAATTTGAGTCGTTGGCTATGGCTTAGCTAGCTCTCTCTCAACCTCTCCCTCCCCCAGGTCACGGCTTTCCTTCACCCTCAGCTCTCTCTATCTCTCTGTCTCAGTCTGCTTTGTCTTAGTTTAAGACATTCTGAGAAGTGAAGACAAACCAAAGAGGCCCGGGATTGGTTTGGAAGCTGAATCACTTTCAGGGCTTGTGTTCAGATCCACTCACAGTCCCGGTGGGGAGAAGCTCTAACTCCTATATCCCATAATGCCATGCCACTATAACTATTTGTTTTGGTAAAATCTTTTTCAACCTGGGTCTGGCCTGCGGCTGACAACAACGACATTTTAGTAATTTGCAGAAACCTTTCATTTGTAATTTTCGGAGATCTGTTAAAAGATTTTTTAAAAAATAAAAGCATTACCAATAGTTGAAAATGAGGTGATAAGAAGAGGCTAGTCTTCTTATCAGTGTAATCTGCATGTTAACCAGGAGCACTGAATGTCAATCTGAAGAGGGGGAGATGTCTGCCTCTAGGTTAAGTTGTGCTCATAAGTTTGCACACCCTGGCAGAAATTTTGAAATGTTGGCACTGATTTTGAAAATATGACTGATCATGCAGAAAAGCTGTCTATTATTTAAGCATAATGATCATATGAAGCCATTTATTATCATATAGTTGTCTGGCCCCATTTTTAAATCATAATGATAACAGGGATCACCCAAATGGCTCATACCCTTGAATGTTTGTTACAGACACACAATGTGACATACACAGGTGAACATGTCATTTAAAGGTGAATCTCCCACACCTGTGGCTTTTTAAATTGCGATTAGTGTCTGTGTATAAATAGTCAATGAGTTTGTTAGGTCTTATGTGGAAGCACTAGGCAGGCCAGATACTGAGCCATGGGGAGCAGAAAATAACTGTCTAAGACCTGCATAACAAGGTAATGAAACTTAAAAAGATAGGCGAAGCCTTGCAAATGCCAGTCAGTAGTGTTCAATCTCTTACTAAGAAGTGGAAAATTCGGGGATCTCTTAATACCAAGCCAAGGTTAGGTAGAGCAAGAAAGATATCAGCCAAAACTGCCAGAAGAATTGTTCAGGATACAAATAAAAACCCACAGGTCACCTCAGGAGAAATACAGGCTGCTCTAGAAAAAGACTGTGGTTGTTTCAAGCAGCACAATACGACAATACTTGAAAAACAATTAGCTGCATGGTCGAGTTGCCAGAAAGAACCCTTTACTGGGCCAATGCCACAAAAAGCCTGGTTACAATATGCCCGACGACACCTTGACATGCCTCACAGCTTCTGGCACACTGTAATTTGGAGTAATGAGACCAAAATAGAGCTTTATGGTCACAACCATAAGCGCTGCTTTTGGAGAGGGGTCAACAAGGCCTATAGTGAACAGAATACCATGCCCGCTGTGAAGCATGGTGGTGGCTGACTGTTTTGGGCGTCTGAGCTCTAAAAGCACAGGGAATCTAATGAAAATTGATGGCAAGATGAATGCAGCATGTTATCAGAAAATACTGGCAATTTGCATTCTTCTGCACAAAGGATACGCATGGGACGCTCTTGGAATTTCCAGCATAGCAATGACCCTAAGCGGAAGGTTCCTGACGGTAACATCATTGAGCCACTCTGGGGAGATATCAAACCTGCGGGTTATGCAAGACAACCAAAGATTTGAATGACCTGGAGGCATTTAGCCAAGACAAATGGGCAGCTATACTACCTGCAAGAATTCAGGGCCTCATAGACAACAATAAAAAATAAATGCACACTCATTGCTAAAGGGGGCAATGCACAGTATTAAGAACTAAGGGTATGCAAACTTTTGTTTTTTCTTTGGTCATTTTTTTTCTTTGTTTCCATGTTTTGTTTTATGATTGTACCATTCTCTTATTACCTACAGTTGAATGTGAAAAGACATGTTTTGCCTTAAAAAGTATTTACAAAGTCTTTAGAAATATATTACCAATTCTCCAAGTGTATGCAAATTTTTGAGCAAAACTGTAAGGGGTTTGTATACAGAGGAAAATGTTATTCAAGTCTGAAGCAACTGAAAGAAGAACTAATGGGACCTTAATTAACACAGGGTCTCAAAGTAGGAATCCTGATCTTGTGTCAGTCCTAGACTTTAAATCATAATGAATTAGAGCATATGACCCGATCCTAGATCAGTGCTCCCAGCCTAATACTCTTGAGGTTTGGTTTGAAAGATGATAGGCTGGTTGGCTGAACCATTTTCTCTGAAACTTCACCCAGAGGCTCTGGGGGTCACAGAGTTGATATCTGACATTGACGGGATGGTTCCCCATCCCCCGTTTCTCCCTTTCGGTCTCTCATACATACATTACTTATAAAGCAAAGGGATTTCTTTAGGTATTTCTGATGGCTTCCTTTCCATACACTAAAGAATCAACTGAAATTTACTGAAAAAGAAACATTTTGACCTCTGTTGGGACAACACAATGGTAAATGCAGTACTGTATAAACTGAAGTCTAGACAAGAGATTGTTGTATTCTCTTCCTTTATAATTTCCATGGCCCAGTTTTCCAACAGGGATCTAGATTTAACCAATCACAAAGGATTAATTGCATACAAATACATTGAATAGAACAGATTAATAATAGGCTTGAATAGGGACTCACTTTCTATTTGTTCAATATCCATGTAACTTTGGAACTCTGGAAAGGGAAAAGGCGGATGGCTTGACTCCAAGGACTTTTGACTGTCACGATTAAGACGTGAGAGCACAGGCTGTGTGTGGGGGGGGGCTGGGGGGGTGTACAGTGAATAACAGCAGATAGCCTTATGTATAATAGATGCCAACCCATATGGGTTAAAAGGTCTGCGTGACTTGAAAACGGTGTAATCTATTCTACTAACTCCACAGCTTGTATTGATGATAGAGACTTCACCATCACACTCAAGAATATCTGCAGATATACAGCTCTGGGAAAAATTAAGAGACCACTGCACCTTTGTCTCTCTTTTCCAAAAAAGTTGAAAAGGAAAGTTTTGAGGCAGGAACAGAGGTGCTCAATTTGCAGTGGTCTCTTAATTTGAACCCTTCTGTTCCTCACTCAAAACCTTCCTTTTCAACTTTTTGGAAAGGAAAACAAAGGTGTAGTGGGCTCCTAATTTTGACTGGAGCTGAATATGGGGCTACTTTTTTTTTGAATTATTTCCATTAAGAAAATTAAACTAAATATTATTTTAAACCATGGCACAGAGTATAGCTTTGTTAGCTTTGGCTTGTTCCTTGATTGTGAGCTCTGATTACATCACTGGATATTCCTGTCTGAGCTATAACTGGACTGTTACCCCTAGCGGATTCAGTGGATTCTGACCCTATAGTTGGATTGTTACCCGTAGAGGATTCAGTGGATTCTGAAGAAGACAGAAGTGTTTGATGCCTTTCAGGTTTGTGAACTGGGTTAGGTGTTTATGCCAGTGACTCCAAAGGTTGTGAGTTCATATTCCTGAACTGTGGAGACCATCTTTTGTATAACTAATAAGCCTTTACTAAACCACAACCCTCACCTTAACCAGTCTCAGTTAATATCCAACCCAAATCATAATACCTAACCTTATCTTCTTAACCCTAACCATAATAACTAACCCTAATAATGACTAACCCTAACCATAATAACTAACCCTAACTATAATAACACTGATAATAATGAGTAATCCTAACCATATTAACTGACGCTGATAATGATGACTAATCCTAACCATATTAACTAACCCTGATAATAATGACTAATCCTAACCATATTAAGTAACCCTGATAATAATGACTAATCCCAACCATATTCACTAACCCTTATAATAATGACTAATCCTAACCATATTAACTAACCCTGATAATAATGACTAATCCTATCCATATTAACTAACCCTTATAATATGACTAATCCTAACCATATTAAGTAACCCTGATAATAATGACTAATCCAAACCATATTATGTAACCCTGATAATAATGACTAATCCTATCCATATTAACTAACCCTTATAATATGACTAATCCTAACCATATTAAGTAACCCTGATAATAATGACTAATCC
>JACXGJ010017428.1:0-11192 GCA_016801105.1 Esox niger
GGGTTGTGTGTGTAGGGTTGAGTGTGTAGGGTTGAGTGTGTAGGGTTGTGTGTGTGGTTTGCTTCTCTGTAGGGGAGGTTAAGGCATTCAGGTCAAATGCGAGACTTTGAGGAAACCAAAACGGTTTCCATCGACTTCCTACTGTAACCCACGGTGGGTGTGTGTGTATATAAAATAATTAATATCGTCATTATTATTTCATATGTTTTTTGAAATAGGTGTCAGATATGCCTGTTGTTCAATTATATAAGTGATCAGATTCTGGTGTCATTCATCTGCTTCATCAACATTTGAAACTCCCCACAGGAGGTGTGACCCGGATTGTGTTTGTCAAATGTCAGAACCGCCCACATTATTGTCAGCACAAGACCATGGGGTAATATTCAAAACCTGCGGCTGACCTTTATCACGAAATACACAGAGGACATATCTGTACCAATACCACAATCAATTCTTCAGTCTAAGTTGGAAGACATTATCAGGACCTTGAAACAACATTACTGGATGAAGAATGAAGCTATGCAATATTATATTTAACCTTTTTATTAAAAGTGAAAGGAATAAAAAAATATTCTGTATACTAACAGCTATTTTAGCATTTCATCTGAGGTGAACATCACAGTTCTAAATAACGCAATTATTTAAAAGAAGAAGGCTAAAAAGAAATACTACAGACAAAAATTGCTAAACTTAAATTATTTTTTTTAAATAAAAAGACCAGTACTTGTCTTACCATTGACATGGTACAAAAATGAGGTTGACTAATAAATGGATGTGGCTCCATGAATTGAACACTGTTTGAATAGGTAACGGTATGGAGATTCTACTCCTGTTAAAAAGACAGTTCCTGGGGTTCGGGTTCTTCAATGTTAATGCAGTTGAAGACTGACGGTTAAACATTACTGAGTTGTGATTGGCCAGACCTTCATCCCAAGTATCCACGCAAACTGTGGTCTGGGAATAATATGAATGAAAAGCAATAGAAACAAATCAAAAGAATACAAATAAACAGATCTTTGCCATATCTAACTGCAATGACAGAGAAAAGCCTCCATAACATAAGATTATATAAGAATCAGAGAGCAACAGATAACATACATTCCATACTAGCCTACGACTGCAGGCTAACTTGGTTACAGTAGATTGTCAGTTTAGCATAGAAACAACAGCTGTGGAGTTGACAAAGACTACATTTTTATATATTAATGAAAAACTTTGATTAGGAAACATATATATATATTTGACTTACTTTCTAGTATATTTCACACAGTGATAGACCATTCAGAGGGAGAAGTGTGTCCCCAACCAAAGATGTGTTCACAGCAACAGGTGTCAATTGATGAAGTCATTAATGAGTAAATAACTTAACATGTTGTAATGCTGTGATATCATCAGAACATTTAAAGAAACAGGCTTTCTTATAGTACACATTGAGATTACATTAAAAGTAAATTCAGAGATCTCTATACTGTTATAGCACTCACACTGCTGGTATTGATGTCTGTTATAGGTCACACTGCTGGTATTGATGGCTGGTATAGGTCAAACTCTGCTGGTACTCATGGCTGGTATGGGTCAATGTTTGCTGGTATTGATGGCTGGAAGAGATCACACTCTGCTGGTATTGATGACTGAGTAGGTACTGAAGTCAGTGTCCTGGACTTTCTTCTTCTTTGGTCTCAGTCCCGGACGGATGTCCAATGAGGCATAACAGAGATCTTCTTCCTGATGAGCGAGAAAGTGAGATGAGAGAAAGTGCAGCATATATTTGGCTAATTTCAGTTGTAGAACATAAAAACAAAAGCATTTTTTTATAACTTTTCTTTTGTATATTTTTTTATGACACAGATTAGATTAGGAAAGGGCAGCAAAAAGTGTTAACTACAAATCAAAATGGCCACCCTTCACAGAAATACAACACCCATTCCGGGACACCCATTCCGGGACACCCAATCCGGGACACCCAATCCGGGACACCCATTCCGGGACACCCATTCCGGGACACCCAATCCGGGACACCCATTCCGGGACACCCAATCCGGGACACCCAATCCGGGACTGATACCTTCTCTCTGCTATCCCTAAGGGAGGTGCTGTTCAGGGGGACCTGAATCTCAGTTGGAGCTGCGGAGTTTGTCATTACTACAAAACAAATCAACAGTGATTTGGGAAAGAAAATAACAATGGTTTATTCATAGAAGTAAAGACCCAGGACCTTGATAGTTTCTAAGATTGATATAAAATGCATAACATGTAACTAAACACGAAACGCTTCACTTTAATGTAAGACTTCAGAACTACAGTGCAAGTCGGTGTACCTGTTTTTTTGCTGAAGGTGTAAATGAAGAAGGAGGTGAAGAGAAAACTTAGGAGAAGAGACAGAAGACACAGACTGAACATCAGAGTCCAACACAGACCACAGTCTTCAGGAGGGGAGGAGGGCTTGGTTGGACTGATGTCTGGACAGAAACACAGAAATACATTAGGAGCTAAACTCAAACTCTTGCCATTGAGGAAACTAGTCATTCAAAAACAAAGACAAACATGTTAAATTAAGCTTAAATGTTTTTACCCAACAAAAGTCTTGTAGTGACATTTCCATGGTAATAGACTATTTTGCTTTCGATAACTTGTTCGTCCACCACTGTAGTCTCCAGAGTCCCACAGTAGTAGAGTCCCAGGTCAGATTCAGTGATGTTCTCAATCAGCAGATCATAGGTCTGGTTAGAGGAGTTCCACAGTGGTGTGAAGCGAGGAACATTCACAGTTGGATAAACTGGTATAATAAGCAGAGGCTGATGCTGGTGAGAGCAGTTCCTGAACCATGTGATATAAATTCCAGTGGATATTCTGCAGTCACAGTACAGAGTGACGTTGTCTCCTGGTCGGACTCTCAGCTCCACCTCTGATCCAGAAATCCCATCCTGACTGGAGGAAACAGCACCTACAGGTAGCAGAGGATGTACCAGTGTCAGAATGAATGACACATAAACACTTGGTTCATGGTAAACTTCTCTAAATGCGGAAACACAGCAAACAACACTGTCAAAACCATATCTCAGTAACGAAACATAGGCAGCTATTATCCAAAACCCGTGTACTCACATAAGACAACAATTAAAAGCATACAAAGCATGTCCATCCTGTCGTCTTCAGGTCTGGTGGGTTGTATCAAGGTATCTGGGTCTTGGGGTGCTGATTTCCGTGATGACAACAGTAGATGGAGCTTTACCATGAAAGGACATATGAACAGCAATTGGTTCAATCGAATGGAAACTTTTAAGCTTGTGGTCCATCTCTCTGAACCCAATGTCCTGTGACGTGAAGAGGAGGGTCTAGCGTTGTAAAGAGTCAGACATCTTTCACACCGCCAGGATAATGAAACGTGTTCAGAGTTGACATTGTCAATGTAGATTGGAACACTTAATTCCCTTCGGTTTTTATCTAAAACAAGCACAAAGCTTCCTGTCAATGGGGAGTCAAACACTCCTTTTAGATATCTGATATCTATTTGAAGTGCCGCCACTCAGAGGCCCATATAAAACTGGGTCACACAGAAGGCTCTCTAGATATTAGTCCAGAGATTTAAACCCTAAAACTGAGCAGAATGAACACCAAGGATGAGAAGACAACACGCATAGAGACACTATACACATGGTGGTTTCTCGCTCAATGTTTGTAGAGCACTAATAAACTGTTGTTTTTGTGAACTACAGTACCCATAATGCATTAGGTGTCACACTGGTATGGCTCTCAACCGACAGTAATGATTCTTGTGTCCCTGGTGATGTGTGATACATGTTTTTGTGTGTTGCACACTCTGCGTCAGAACAACATGAGCTGCCATGATTCAGAAATGCAGAGACAAATTCACTGTTGTCATTTGGCAGAAGAATGTAAACATTTTACAATAAATAACATATGTACTTTAGATCTGTTTGTGCAAATAGAAAAATGATGGCAACAGAACCAAGATTTTTGCGTGGGTTTCCTGTACTGGGGTATTTTGAGGTATGTACACACACACACACACAAACACACACACACACACACAGTATGTACACTTTTCCATTCATTTGTGTGTGTTCATATCCAAGTGTGAGTGTGTGTGTGTGCAGTATGTAAACATGCACATGATTATAAATGCATGAAAAAGTCTTTGTGTGTGTAACTGTGACACAGCTACTCAAAGACCCAGATACTCACAGACCCAGATACTCACAGACCCAAATACTCTCTGTCACTGCTACTCTCTGACACTGCTACTCTCTGACACTGCTACTCTCTGTCACTGCTACTCTCTGACACTGCTACTCTCTGACACTGCTTCTCTCTGTCACTGCTACTCTCTGACACTGCTACTCTCTGACACTGCTACTCTCTGTCACTGCTACTCTCTGACACTGCTACTCTCTGACACTGCTTCTCTCTGACACTGCTACTCTCTGTCACTGCTACTCTCTGTCACTGCTTCTCTCTGACACTGCTACTCTCTGACACTGCTTCTTTCTGTCACTGCTACTCTCTGACACTGCTACTCTCTGACACTGCTACTCTCTGACACTGCTATCAAGTTTGATATTTGATAATAAAGTTTATTATTATTTTTCTTTCACCCATATGTCTTAAGGATCTTAAGATCTTAAGGAGTTCTGTATGTGTAGTGTTTTTGTGTTGTGTGAAGAAAGAGTGTATTTTATAGGCTGTTTCTCCTCCACAGGTGTTGTTGATCCTGTTTCCTCCAATCCAGTTTGGGTTCCCTGGATCAGAGGTGGAACTGAGACTCAGACCAGGCGACAACATCCCTCTCTACTGTAACTGATCAGCATCTGCTGGATCTGATGTGCTACGCTACAAAAACAGCACACACAAGTATCAGCCTCTTCACGTAATTTCAGCTGACAAATTTCTGCCTTGGTTTTTTCCTGAGAGGAACTAATCCGGTAACTTCTATCATCTACTGACGGAGAACATCAGTGAATCTGACATTGCTACGGCGGAACTGTGGATTATAAGATGATGGAGGGAAAACATGGGGCATCGTATTTCAAAACACTTTAGAAATGTCTCCACGTGGCATTCCTTTGGAGTTCCTGTCAATCAAAACACAAAACACAATATACAGACATTCTACAGTAATTCTTGTTAAACTTAAGGCTTGCTAGTAAAAATAACAATTATAATATAAATCTTTATTAACATTATTCGCTGTTAAATTAACCACACTGGGAGAGCAGTTTGGTCGGAGTGCCCCAAAACTGGGAAATACACTTTAAATATCGTTGCTTTTCTGTCTTTCTGTTATTAAGGATTAAATTGCCATTAAAGATATTCTATGAATATATGTTTTCCAGGAGCAAGGACTACAAATCAATTCACTTGGCACCGTAATAGTCTTGCTTGGATGAGCAGTCTTAGTTTGAGTAAAACGTGTTTTAGATTACAAGCAGTTTGAGATCAAACAAGGACATGAGTTACAAGATATGTTACTGAGGTCAAAATGCTTGTTTACTGTAATAAACAGCAGTCAGTTATATACAGCTCTAGAAAAAAGAAGAGACCACTGCATCTTCTTCTTTCCTTTTCGAAAATCTTAGATCTTATTTGAACCCTTCTGTTCCTTACTCAAAACATTCCTTTCCAACATTTTGGAAAGGAAAGAAAAAGGTGCAGTGTTCCCTTAATTATTTCCTCAGCTGTATGTAATGTCTTCATTGATTAGGATTGGTGTGTAAAGCCCAATGCATCCAAAGACAGAGTAAGTAAACCTGTTCTTCGACAGGAGTAGAGACAGTAGGCAGGTCCAACACAGCATTCAAACATATCTAACAGTATTTCAACCAAGATCAGAAGCCTTGATCCACAGAGCTGTCGCTAATGCTGAGTTATGTTGTTTCAGACCAAACCACATCCTAGTAGCTCTTTGTCTGACCCCACATCTTAGACAAAACATCATCAGGTGACCACAGAGGATAAATAACAAATGTCATGTCATCTTTGGCTGAGATGTAACTGGTCACAGGTCACAGAGTCAGTGGAGACAGTGGTGGTTTTCTGGAGCACACACACACACACACACACACACACACACCACACACTAGAACAAAGTGTGGCTCAAGTTGTGGTGAGGTAGTGTGTGTGTGTGTGTGTGTGTGTGTGTGTGTGTGTCATTCGTTTGACTATGTTGCAGATGTTTTTACATGAGGGACCAATATAAATGATGAGATGAGAAAATGTGTCTGTGCCAGTGTCTTCTGGCACTCTACCTCTCCAAAAGTCCACAATGCAAAACACAAATGGGTTATTTACAAGATGGTATTCTACTTGAAGACCATCATGTAGTATTTCTCTACAATGTGGAACTGAATATTGTCTTTGCACTGTTTTCTGTCAATCAGTCTTGGCAGAATAAAATGTAGCTTTTCTTGTGTGTGAACCATTAAGACACTACATTGTTACCCTTATAAAGGAACCCAAACCATAAACCATGAACACAAACAGGCACAACATTAATGCCAAATGAAATCCTCGTGTTGGTGTTCCCATAGTGGCAGATCTCAGCCCAATAAAAGCGCGAACAGTGGCTTTGCATGTATTCTGTGGGCCGGCTCAACACTCCAGCTCACTGTGCAGGCGGGTGCTTTGACTGATTAACCAATCGCCTTGCTTTGAGAAATATCAATGCCCCTTTTACAGAGCGATCATTCTGACTTAAGGTAATACAATGACAGTTTAATACTAATTTCATCTGGAGATAGACAATGACTGGTTTCTGCTTTACTTCTGGACTTCCATCCTCTCTTTATGAACACCTAATTTTAACACATCATCAAAACACAGCACATATTACACAGTATTACATATCCACTGTTGACAGACCACCTTCTACTGATATGAGTGTCTCAATGTGTTCCTGGCTCAACGTGTTCCTGTATTGTACTGAACTTAAATACACTATTAATATTATCATTAACATTAAGGATACAGTGATAAAAGGTCCTGGAGGAGGGGTTGAACAGGACCTAAAAAGTAATTTGTAATGTGGGTCACAAGCTTTACCTTCTAATTTTCCCTTAAAACCAGAATGTCCGTCAAGTCTGTCCCTCCGATGTTGAGTGAAATACACTATTAGTCCAATCAGAATGTCCGTCAACAGTCTGTACCTCCCATGTTGAGTGAAATACACTATAAGTCCAATCAGAAAGTCCGTCAACAGTCTGTCCCTCCCATGTTGAGTGAAATACACTATTAGTCCAATCAGAATGTCCGTCAACAGTCTGTCCCTCCCATGTTGAGTGAAATACACTATTAGTCCAATCAGAATGTCCGTCAACAGTCTGTCCCTCCCATGTTGAGTGAAATACACTATTAGTCCAATCAGAATGTCCGTCAACAGTCTGTCCCTCCCATGTGGAGTGAAATACACTATTAGTCCAATCAGAATGTCCGTATACAGTCTGTCCCTCCCATGTGGAGTGAAATACACTATTAGTCCAATCAGAATGTCCGTCAACAGTCTGTCCCTCCCATGTTGAGTGAAATACACTATTAGTCCAATCAGAATGTCCGTCAAAAGTCTGTCCCTCCCATGTGGAGTGTCAGAGAGCAGCTTGATCTTTAATGAGGATGTCAGTAAAACAGGATCACATGACCATAAAGGATTCACACACACCTGCTGTCCTGCTCTCTCATGTTAGCAGTTCTCTCCTCGGGACTGAAGCTCGTCCGTCTGGCCTGACAGTAAAAGTTAAACGAAATGAGAAATATTCAGGCTGTGATGTAATGAGGAAGTCCTTCGTGTTTGTTGAGTGTCAGAAGTGAGAACACACACACAGACACAGACACACACACACACACACACACACACACACACACACAGAGGCTTGTCTTTCTATCCTTGTGGGGAACTGAGTCCAAGACCCGAGTTTTGCTATATTTGTGGGGAAAAGTGTATATATATATATATATATATATATATATATATATATATATATATATATATATATATATATATATATATATGGCCAATATATACAGTATGTATACACACACACATACACACACACCCGTCAGGACCACAGAGGCTGAAAACGTTGACATATGACGTGTCAAGTGGATGGAAACAACTGTGGTTTCTACTGTACTGAAAACCTCCCCTCAACCCTGAAATTAATCCCCCCAGAGTTTTTGTAGAAGACTTGACTGGGCCCGGCTAGTTTGGTTTATCTATCAACAGTCAAAGCTTAACAAGTAACAAGTCGATGGAAACAACTGCAGTTTCTATTGATCTAAAAAACACAGACCTGAAGACTAGCAGTCCTGCAGCATCACTAGCTGAGTGAACTACAACCCCAACAGACATGAAGACCAGCCCCCTACAGCATCACTAGCTGAATGAACTACAACCCCCAGAGACCTGAAGACTACCCCCCCAACAGCATCACTAGCTGAGTGAACTACAACCCCCAGAGACGTATACATGCATATAGAATCACATGTTCACTACTAAATACCTGTAATGTATATGAACACATGCAAACCAATGTTGACCACTACTAATGTTACTGATTGTGTGATCGGTTTTACATCTGTGCATGGACATACATGCATTTCCTGTGTGTCTGCAGGGCCACAGTGTAGAGCAGCAACAGGCGTGTCACATGACAAGTGAATGAATATAACTGTGGTTTGTACAGACCTGAAATCCCCCTAAACCTGACAGACCCGATGTCCTCCTTTAACCCATCAGACCTACACGCTCACAATTAAGTCCCCAAAACGACCCCTGAGTGCTAACATACACATGCTGACCAAAACCAATGCTGAACAGACTCATGCTGTTGGCTTCAAAGTACACCCAAACGTTCAAGTCACAGATTGGTTGTAAAGACACACTCAGCAAAACAGGAAACCCACGCGTACCTCCTGCTGCCGCAGCCATTGCGTTGTCTGCTCGTTCGTCCATCTTTCTGTTCAGATCAGAGCCAGGGTTGTATTTATATCTTTAGTTCTATGACTACTTAAAAAGGAATGTTCAATCAAATACAAGACCTGACATTCTGACAACAGGGATTTTGGCCTTATTAAAACCTGTGACAATGAGAACTGATTCAAAGTTCAAACTATTTTGTTGTTATTTGGTGTTTATTTTTTGAAAGTGGGTAGATAGTGGCCATTTATTGTGATATGTTTAGTGACCACCTCAACACTGGCTATTTTCATTGATTCAAATGGCGTTAAGGGTCTTAGCTAATGAGTGTTTAGCTCGATGCTAGACCATCCTCTACACGTCACATAACATGGCTTCGGAGAGAAGGAACACAACTTGAAAACTTTGCATTTGATTGAACCAATCGCTGCTCTTCTGCCCTTAAATGGTAAAGTGGATCTTAGTCACCATCACGGAAATAAAGAACAAAGACCCTGCTACTCTCTAACATCACAAACAAACCATCATCAGATGGACAGGTTGAGTGTTTCTCTTTTTGCACTTATTTGTAAGTCACCTGATTGCTTTATTTGCTTGAATATCTGCCGTACGATTGACTGTATGTTGTTACTGGCTTATTGTCATAACCATGATGTTTGCTTTATATTTGCATGTAGAATGGTTCCTGATGAAGCTCTGTACATGTCTTGCACACTAACCCTGATCCTTCCTTTGTTACCAGTAGGTGCTGTCTCCTCCAGTCAGGATGGGATCTCTGGATCTGAGGTGGACCTGATAGTCAGGCCAGGAGACAACGTCACTCTGTACTGTGACTTAACGTTACCGCACAATTTCCAAATTGTGTGGTACAGAAACTGTTCTCAGGATCACAGGCCACTCTTCATCATTACACCACACAAGCGGGTTAGACATCCTAAATATTTGTTAAATTTTCAAAGTGCCTTTCCTCGGTTTAATCTGGTATGGAACATCAGTAAGAAGACCTATGACCTACTGATTGAGAATGTTACTGAATCTGAACTGGGACTCTACTACTGTGGGACTAACACAACTATGGCAGATGAAGGAAGCCAAACTGAAAAGAAACATATCATCCGCTATGGAAATGTCATCTCCAGGCTTTCATTTGGTAAGAACTATGTAATTATTTCAAGCTTAATATCTGGATCTTGGGAACAGGTTAGGTGTGTTTAGTTTCCTTGAGAGAAAGGAGGTGGTGGAGACATTTGTCTGTGGTGTTATGGCACAATTCTAAATTCACCTCCGTGTTTTTCAGACATCAGATCTGAGCCCTCTTCACCTCCTCTAGAATCTGGTCTGTGCTGGATTCTGCTGTTCAGTCTGTGTCCTGTGTCTGTTCTCCTCTCGTCACTCCTCTCCTCTATCTGTGTCTACTCCTTCTGCAGAAAAACAGGTACATTTATCTTCTTCCGTTACTTCCAAACACTTGGTTTTCTTGTAACACTTCATATAGAATGCACTCCATCCGCTGAAGCCAAGCACTTTCTAAACACAAAAACAACATGCACGTGATTCTGTCTTTGAAACATGTAGATGTGGCTTTTAGAGATGTGAAATATCCTCCCAGATGTTAAATGTACTTAGCATTAAATATACAGTGGCTGTATCAACATTTTCAATGGACTAGATTATTTCAGTAATAAATGTTTGGGACAGTTTGTGTCCATTACATTCACATAGATGGTTAAAGAATCAATCCTCCAGGCCTCTATTTATGTTGTAGAACAGGGAGTTCACTGGTGATTTACTATTGTCACGTCCTGGCTATGCCCCTAGCCATCTTTGTGCTGGCTGGGGCCATAGTCAGGACGTGGCCAATAGAGGTGCCTCTAGCCACCTCTATGCACTTGGGTCTCCCCAATTGGAGGCAGGTGTTGTGTATTGCCTCCAATTGGGGAACCTATTTAAGTTGACTGTTTTGAGCACATGGGTGTGGTTTATTTTGGTTTGTCAGCCGTAGGCCGTAGTCATCGTGTCTGCTTTGAGTTCGTATGTTTGTTTCTTTAGTTCCTTTATTAAATAATGGATTTCTACATCCACACCGTCTCTGCGCCCGTGTCCTTCCAGCACCATGATAGAATAAACCACCACAAGGACCAAGCAAGACGGAAGGCCAAAAGGCAGCCCCAAGATTTTTTTTGGGGGGTGCTAGATGGGTGCATGCAGGACGCCCTGCAAATGACCTGCAGGGTGTGGGAGCGCGCTCGGGAACTTCTGGCCC
>JACXGJ010017429.1:0-11190 GCA_016801105.1 Esox niger
TGTGTCTGTGTGTATCTGTGTGTGTGTCTGTC
Organism: Esox niger; assembly: GCA_016801105.1. Classification (NCBI taxonomy): domain Eukaryota; kingdom Metazoa; phylum Chordata; class Actinopteri; order Esociformes; family Esocidae; genus Esox; species Esox niger. The sequence continues at coordinate 33 of JACXGJ010017429.1, forward strand.
TGTGTGTGTCTGTGTGTGGGTGTGCATGTCTGTGTCTGTGTGTGTGTGCATGTCTGTGTCTGTGTGTGTGTCTGTGTGTGGGTGTGCATGTCTGTGTCTGTGTGTATCTGTGTGTGTGTCTGTGTGTGTCTGTCTGTGTCTGTGTGTGTCTGTGTCTGTGTGTGGGTGTGCATGTCTGTGTCTGTGTGTGTGTTCATGTCTGTGTGGGTCTGTGTGGGTCTGTGTGTGTCTGTGTGTGTGTCTGTGTGTGTGTCTGTGTGTGTGTCTGTGTGTGTCTGTGTGGGTGTTACCTTGGAAGGCCTCCTCTATGTCCACCATTCGCGGTGTGGGATTGTTCCTTAGCAGAGCGTACATAGACATGACGATACCTGGGGTACAAAACCCACATTGAGTCCCATGTGACATAGCAATGCGCTCCTGAACACAGAGACACACATGGGGAGAGAGACATACAGGCAGAGAAACAGACAGAGAATCAGATAGAGATACAGACAGAGATACAGACAGAGATACAGACAGAGATACAGACAGAGATACAGACAGAGAAACAGACAGAGAGACAGACAGAGAGACAATTTATAGATTATTATTATTATCATCAAAGTGCTAAGAGGAGTTTTGACAACAGTGGAGGTGCGCACGTGTGTGTGTTTACGTCTGTGTGTGTTTGTGTGTTTGCGTGTGTGTTTGTGTGTGTGTGTTTGTGTGTTTGTGTATGCGTGTGTGTTTGCGTTTGTGTGTTTGTGTCTGTGTGTGTATGTGTGTGTGTGTGTGTGTGTGTGTGGTCTGTGTGGTGTGTGTGGTCTGTGTGGTCTGTGTGTGTGTGTGTGTGTGTGTGTGGTTGTGTGTGTGTGTTTGTGTATGCGTGTGTGTTTGCGTTTGTGTGTTTGTGTCTGTGTGTGTGTGTGTGTGTGTGTGTGTGTGGTCTGTGTGGTCTGTGTGTGTGTGTGTGTGTGTGGTCTGTGTGTGTGTGTGTGTGTGTGTGTGTGTGTGTGGGCTCTGACCTGTACTGGGTGCAGTTTTCCAGCCACGCTACCGATGCCTTCCACCGTGGTGACGGCACAGTGGTGCAGAGAACACACAGGGGCCAGGCAGGCATTCACCGAGTGGTGACTGGAGAATTAAGGTATACACATCTCCACCCATGTAGAGAAACAGATTCCCATGCAGGGACACAGATTCCCATGTACGGACACAGATTCCCATATAGGGACACATTATTCCCATGTACGGACACAGATTCCCATGTACGGACACAGATTCCCATGTAGGGACACATTATTCCCATGTAGGGACACAGATTCCCATGAAGGGACACATTATTCCCATGTAGGGACACAGATTCCCATATAGGGACACATTATTCCCATGTAGGGACATATTATTCCCATGTAGGGACACATTATTCCCATGTAGGGACACATTATTCCCATCCAATGTCCTCTCTTCTCAAAACTCTAACCTTGATCCTGAAACTAATTCCCAAAATCTGAAATGCACCTAACCCTAACAACTACCCATAAACCTAACCTTAACCCTAACCTTAACCCTAACCCTAAGCCTAACCTTAACCTTAACCTTAACCCTAACCTTAACCTTAACCTTAACCCTAACCTTAAACCTAACCCATGTTTTCCTGGCGCTCAGCCCCCACCGGGTTATTGAAAGGTGCACAAACACACACTGCGGTGTGAGTAAAGGATACACTAGCCGTCCCAGGTGGGGGTGGTATTTGGAGATCATCACAGTACAGGCCCCACATCCTCCCTCGGCACAGCCCAGCTTTGTACCTGTCAAACCCACTGGGACAAACAGTTAAGGAACATAAGGACTGGACAGACTGCTCTGTGTGTGAGAGAGGGACAATAGGGGGAAGCAAGGAGGACAGACATTCTAAATTAAATATTAACTATGAGGTGTGATTACCTGGCAAAAGGATATCATGATACGATAAGCTCAAGGTGGGTGGGAATGACTGGACTGTTTGCACCAATCAGGTCTCACTCAAATGCAGAGAAATGCACAAAATGTTACCTCAAGGCAAGGTTATAGGACCGATTGCATTTTAGGGGCAAGGTTAGACAATTAAAAGTGCTAACGCCAACAGCTGGAACTGCTAACTAATAAATACGTCAGTAAGACTCCACAGAATGTTTGGAATTCAAGTGTTTGTAGATTGTGCTTTGACAACCAATTCAGCCCACAACAGAGAAATTCACCGTGCAACAAAGATTTTCAGCCTACAACAAAACTGTTCAGTCTAGAACAAAACTATTCAGCCTAGAACAAAGCTATTCAGCCTAGAACAAAGCTATTCAGCCTTGAACAAAGCTATTCAGTCTAGAACAAAGCTATTCAGCCTTGAACAAAGCTATTCAGTCTAGAACAAAGCTATTCTGCCTAGAACAAAGCTATGCGGCCAATAACAAAGCTATTCAGCTTACAACAAGGCTATTCAGCCTAGCAGCCTAGAAGCAAAGTAACAACAAACGGTACTGTACTATGGCATGACACCATGGAAACACTGCTCCACTCGCAAGACTTGCTGCATTTCATTTTGAATTTGATTGTCAGTTTAGCATTGTATCAACAAAGAGTTCAACTAGCCATGTTACCACATTCACGCAGTTCTAATATCCATCTGGAAATTGTCTGCGACATTAAAAAAATAAAAACACAGATGGGACAGAAACCAGATATTAGGACCGATTTCCAAACTCTTTGTTTTAGCGTAAATCTTAGAATTATTTGTAAATACTGAAGGATTTTTTGCTTGCAAAAGAGATCCTATCAGTTCGTCAATCTGGTTTGAGTAATAAATGATTTTAATGTCTCTCTAGAACCGGGGCACCACTGTTCATCAACTAAAAGCTTTATATATAGTGGATCATGAATGATGAAGCATAGATACTTGCATGAGCTTATCAGTATAAACTGTCCTATGGTTTGAGAAAAATGTATCAAAGAGATCAATGTGTGCAGGTACAAGGACTCACCTCTATTCCTGTGAATGTGTAAAGGGTATGCCTCAGAGATCAGTTTTGGGACCACTCAGCTTTACAATTTATATAATTACATTGGCATAGATGTGCCCCAGGCTATCTTTCATTTCTATGCAGAAGATACTGTGATTTACTGTTATTTCTCAGTTGCAGCTTGCTTTCTGTATTGTTCAACAAATATTTCATCAGCTAAAGCTTGTCCGCACAGAGATGAGCATAAAATATTTGAGGGTTGCTGCTTCTACTGCATGGAGTGGTGTTCAATCTGACCTAAAATGCAGGAGCTTGTAGCACAGGGTGTATTTAATGATAAATAAATAAACAATATTGGCCCGTTGAGTTGTCAGTGCGTTTAAAATTCAATCAATCGAATTTATTTTATGAAGCCCTTTTTACATCAGTAGTTGTCACAAAGTGCTTTCACAAAACACCCGGTCTTCAACCCCAGGGAGCAAACAACAGTATTGATGAACTTCAGTGGCTAGGAAAAACTCCCTAAGCGAGACAACATTTTGGAAGAAACCTAGAGAGGAACCAGGCTCCGATATATCTTTTTTATTGTAGCTGTATTTGTTAAGATGTTAATTTTCCCTGGATGGTATGGTTGCTGTATTTTCATTTCATGTTGTGTTGTGTGTTGAAAATATTTTTTTGTTAGTTGATGCCCATCTTGTCCAGGACAACTGAAAATGAGATTCTGAATCCTTTTCCTGCTTAAATATTTTTTTTGTTTTAAATTTGCATCATCAAAAGACAGAAAAAAAAGTGTTTTAAGTTAAAAACATTTTTAAATGTATCTGTGTTTTCAAACTACTGCGTTTCCCCGGTATTCTACCTGTTGTCGATAAAAAAGTCATTGAAATAGAAAAATCATAGATACGGAAATACATAACTTAAAAAGTATATACGGGACATGCAATCAGTAAAAGAAGATTTAAACAAGCATGTAACGCATCTTTAGCCAATCTAGAAGCAGAGACGGCTGTCACCAAACCAGAGCTGTAAGCTCCATTTTTGTAATAGGAGCTCTGATTGGAACCACGTTCTATGGTTTGATGAGACAGAAATCAAGCTTTTTGGCCACAAACACCAGATTTGGGTTTGGCCTAAAAAAGCCACGACCACACAGATCTTGATGTTTGGTGTTGTATCACTGTTGTGGGGCTGTTTTACTTCCAAAGACACTGTGAACCTTGACTCATGGCAAAATGGACGTCATGACGAGATTTTATGCCAAAACCTGTTTGCCTCTGCCAGGAGGCTACAACTGTGTACATTTTTGACATAACAGGACAACAATCGAACCAACAAAAAAGATTTCATGACCAAATCCAATGCGAAAATTATTTACTTGACCACTCCATTGAAAAGCTGTGGGTTGAGCTGAAGAGAAGAGGCCACAAGCGAGGACCATGTACTCTGAATTATCTGGACAGTCAATACAGAGAGTCTGAAATCTCTTCCTTATGTGATCTACCACCTCATCAAACATTGTACATGTCGACTTTCAGGATTCACAATAGACTTTCAATAGTAATTCCAATACAGAGATTATTATTATCATTCTTAAAAGCACTAGACTGAGAGACATGTATGTAAAAAATTCTGTTTCCTAGAATACCTGAAATACTCAAGGTAGCATGTATATGTCTGATGATAACAGGAGCAGAATGGTTTCAACATGTTGATGGCCTGTTTTTCTGGTGTGACCACCTTTTTTCTCTCTGTAATATAGAGGACTGAAAAACAAGCCTGGAACAGACACACAAGCACAGCTACAATACCAAGACCAGCACTCAACAAAAGTGTAGCTACTTCAAAATGACCTATGGATGGTTTAGAAATCTAGAGCTACAAATTGACCTACAGATGGTTTAGGAATCTAGAGCTTCAAATTGACCTACAGATGGACTAGGAATCTAAGCTTCTGCTTTTGGTGCATATAAACTACTACAGCACAGGTTCAAATCTAGCCCAGCGCTGTTCCAGATCACTCTTTCCCCCTTTCTAGCTTACCCAGGAAAGCATCACATGTAAATGACTCACAAAAGAGGGTTTTCATACCCAAGAATAATGACTAATCTGCCTAGTTTGATGCTTTCCCCAGAAAAGAATTGATAGGTGAGGAGATTTCAGCTGGGCTTTGCATATTCAGCATGGACAGTGACATAACAGTCCATGTTATCCATTAAGTCATGTCTGTTGATGCAACGGAACAACCAATCATCCAGCTTCTCCCAAAGCCATTCCCTCAGCGGAGTGGTAGAACAGCCACGACACTAATATTTCACTGTTTTCTACAGACTTTGTGGAACATTGACAAATATTGTCTCGACTGTCTGAGAAACAACATTCAACAGTCCAAAGTTCTGCCATCATAAAAACCCTAGAAAGAATGACTGAACACGCACACAAAAACAAGTGCACAGACTGGTTAGGGGAATTATTCACCATGTTATGTAATTTAATGGATAAAACAACTAAACGTTTATCAGGTGTGTGTGCATATACGTATGGTATTTAAAGATACACTTTCTCCTGAGGTATGTCAGCAGGGTCATATCTGGCTCAGCCTGTTTCTCTGTGATCTGTGGAGGCAACACACAGTTCATTCACTGACCTTTTCACTGGCTCAAGGTAAAACACATGAGCGGACAACAACCAACCGTGAAGTATAGCATTACCAGCCGTTGATTTATTCTGTTTCGAAACACAGTTATTACATGTTTATTTTGAACTCTGTAAAGGGGGTGTGTGATAAATAATTACAACACTTTGTATGATTGAGCTGGATTTGTACATAAGCCTGCAGTTACCCAATGCACGATTGACTCAAAAACATTGTTTTTAAGCCAAATGTGGTGGACTTTTCAACCAATGATCTGCATTGGAGAACATTAGGTGTGCATTTCCAGACTGCTGACTAAATAGCCAATCCTTTATAACGTACTGTTCACAATCTACAGTAACTCATCTACTGCTTTGCTAAAAGACTAATAGGCTATATCGCTATAGCTTGTAAATATATTTTTCATAAAGAATGTGTTTGGGTGGCTTCTGGCTTCAGTAGGTCTTCAGCTCTAAGATCACACTCCCTCCAATGGACTGGAATGGAGATGCATAAGATAATATAGGATTTAATATATAACCCTTTTTTCAAATAAGTTGGGACACTGCGTAAAATGTTAATAAAAACAGAATGCAATGATGTACAAATCATATATCCATATATTTTATTGAAAATACCGGAAAGACAACATGTCAAATGTTAAAACTGAAAAATGACAAATGTTTTCAACAGGTGACCGGTCTGGATGTTGATTAAATATGGATTATTCTTTGGATGGTAGTTTTAACTGGCATTTTGGATCCAGTGACATACTGTGGTAACAGACAAGTGTTCGTGAGCCCATGCACTGATGTCCACTACAGAATGATGTCTGTTTTAAGGGCCCGGAGATCACGAACATCCGATGTTGGTTTTCGGCCTTGTCCCTTGCATACAGACATTTCTCCAGATTCTCTGAGCCTTTTAATGATAATATGTACCATAGAAGATGACATCCCATAACTTTTTGCAATTTTATGTTGAGAAACATTATTCCCTAAATTTGCCCGCGCAGACTTTCCCCTAGTGGTGAACCCCTCCCCATCCTCACTTCTGACAGACCCTTCCTCTCTGGAATGTCTTTACGTATTATAGCAAATAAAAAAACATTAGGAATGTCTATTTCAGTCCACTTAAAATAACTACCATTAAAATAATAGACTGATAATTTTTCGGACAGTGGGCAAGCGTTCAAAATTAGCAGGGGATCAAATACTTTTTTTCCTTACCGTAACTGACCTGTTGCCAATTAACCAAAATAGTTGTGAGATGTTCCACCAGGTAATCTTGCTGCATTGCATATGTTTTCTAGTCATTTGTTTCATCTCTCCTCGCTTTTTTGAACAATGTTGCTGGCATCAAATTCAAAGTGGGCCAATATTTTTCAACAAACAATAAAATGTGTCAGTTTCTACATCTGTAATGTTGTCTATTGTCTCTATTAAAATGATTTGCACATCATTGCATTCGGTATTTCTTAACACTTTACACAGCGTCCAAACTTTTTTGGCAACGGGCTGTAAATGAAGAAATAGGAATGTAGTATAGTGATGATAAGGTACAATGCAGACGGGCCATGGCATGTTTTTGATCCGATCATTCTTTGTGGTTTACAAGTTGAGCACACCATCCCACACACTCTGGAGTTCAGAGAAGTGATATTATATTCCTAACTGACAAGATTGACAATAACCTAAAAATGCTGGTTCAAACTACCGTTTGATTGTTTTTAGTCTTGCACTTTGAAAAAGAAATAGCCCTAATCGCAGGTTACTTTGCTGCAGTGAATGTTGACATTTCTGGCACTCGCGGTTTGGACCCCAGAACGCATTATTACATAGATGTGTTTAGAGACATACTTAACCCTTTAATCCATTAATGGCCAGCGGTTTTAAAAGCATACATTAATATTTGATTTATTCTGAAATGTATGTAGTTGAATAGACAAGAGTCCATGTTGTGTTCTTTTAATTCCTCTTTCTAGGAAAGTCATTTAATAAAATAACTGTTTTGGAAAAAGTTACATAAAAAAATTCACATTACTGATTATAATGTCAAGTAACTGTAACTGTCACAGATTACATCAAATCTATACATACCCTAATTAAGCCCATTGGGTCAAATTATGAAATGCCTATAGTGTTAGCCTTATAGAAATCATCAACCACTAACAGTCATTAGTAACATATTGATAAACAATTAGTCGTGGGACTTGATAAGACATGACAGTGGGAATCTTACCTTTTTTCCATTGACAAAGAACACAAGTTCATCTCCAATCATATAGGGATCGTTCAGATCCTGTCTGTGTGTTAGTATTTTATCAGTCAGGTTGGACATGTTTGCGGATGTCTGTAGTGCTGCTGTCCTGGGTGAAGTCTGCTGCGTTACGGTGCCACAGCTGCTAAGTCGCTGGATTTTTCTCTCAGCCTCGGTGATTCCTCAATCTCTCTATGTCTATTGCTTTCGCTTTCAGTCTCTTTTCCCAAATCTCTCTCGCTAAGTCTCACACTTGCCTTTTGCTCTTACATTTGAAAGTTCAACAACCTCACTGGCGTGATACCTCTTCGTCCTTATGTACACATTCCGATGCTTGTGATCACATAAGCATCATAAAAGGACTGACTATGAAGATAATACCGGATGATGTTCAATAAAACCATGGCGATGTCATGTGTCACCGTAAGATGAATGCAGACATAAGACTGTCCGACACATGATAGCATGTTATTGATTACGGATTAGCATACAATGTTCACGCATGGGAAATAGTGCAGAGTTTGTGTTCCTGACGACCCCATACGCAATAACAATATATTTGAACACATTTCAGTAAAACGTAAACATGTTAATTGGTTGAATATATTTATAAAATGCATAAATAAATTAAATAGATATAAAAATATTCGGGAAATATATATGAGTAAAGTGCAAACCTTAACCTTCTCTATTCAACCTAAAAGTAAAATGTATTTACTTCCCATATAGTGTAACGAAAATATACACTGTTGTTCAAAGGTTTGTAGTGCTTGTTTTTGAAAGAAACACATTCCTTGTCCATTAAAATAACATCAGATTGATCATAAATTTAAGAGAGACATTGTTAATGTTGTAATGACTATTGTAGAAGTAAACGGCTGATTTTCCAAAGGAATATCTACATAGGTGTACAGCCCCAATCAGTAGCCATTAGACATTGCTTGCTAATCCAAGTTTATGATTTTAAATGGATCATTACAAAACCCTTTTGCAATTATGATACCACGGCTGAAAACTGATGAGCTGGTTAAAGAAAAAACTGGCCTTTAGGCTAGTTCAGTACCTTCAGCATCAGAGTCTGGAGATTTGACACAGGCTCAAAATGTACAGATACCAAGCACCTCCCAAAAGGTCCTCAACTGGCAGCTTGCTAGCACCCACAAAACACCTCAATGTCAACATTGGAGAGGCGACTCCAGGATGGTTGCCTTCTCTAGGAAGAGTTGCAAAAAAGTCACAACTCAGTCTGGCCAATAAAAGAAAATATTAAGATGAGCAAAATAACTAAATACGTTGGAAAGAGCAGAACCAAACATAAAGACCTGTAGAAGTATTGTTATGACTGTCTCCAAAAAATGGTATATTTGGCGTTTCCTGTCTGAACTTAGTTTAACAACATTTGGGTATAAAAGAAAATCTAATTTATGATGGTGTATAAACGATGATCAGGCATTTATGAAGTATGTATAATTTAAACATTTCAAGACTTGCTGTGTTTCTATAAACAAATTTTGTTTAAATGTGTACTTTACTTTTCCGCTCTTTTATTGCATTTCCACATCTTACTCCAAGACACAGTGAGGGTCTAGTGAAGGTCATCTTACGTCTTACCCTACCAAACTATTCAATTAGAAAATCTGAATGTCAACCAATACTGTTCACAGGCATAATTTGAATGAGTATTGCCCTTTTTAATTTTAATTAAGAGTCTAAGATGAGGAACATAAAAAATACTTTAATATGAATATATCATATGCCCAGTGCCGGCTCTAGCCATTTGGGGGCCCTAAGTAAAATTTGATTAAGGGCCTCCTCTTTTCTATTGGTCAAGAGGCTCCCTAGCAGTCAGAGGCCCCTAGCAGTCAGAGCCCCCTAGCAGTCAGAGCCCCCTAGCAGTCAGAGGCCCCTAGCAGTCAGAGGCCCCTAGCAGTCAGATGCCCTAAGCGACCACTTATGTTGCTTATGCCTGGAGCCGGCCCTGCATATGCCAAAAACACACGACAGTACAGTGATGGTTTTGTGATTTTATTAAATAGATGTATGGTTGTATTAAGAGCTTGTGTGCTTGTATGCTGAAGTGCAGTTTCCTTACTCAGGCAACCTGGCACCGACCGAAGATCAGAACACCTTTCATAATATCTTATCAACCAGTTTTGCTCACTGAGATGTCATTTTGACACCCAGAAGTTTTTAATGTCTAGCTCATAGTGTGTCTCCAGAGAGAGCCATAGGGCCTGCTCTCCTTCCCCAAATCCCAACCACCACTCATAAGCTACAAACTGAAAAGCATCCCGATGCCCTGTATGTCGTAAGGACGTCTCTCTGAATTGTTTGTCATGTCTTGGATCCCTGGACATTCCTCAGACATGCCCTGGTTGCTGATAAATCCCACCAGCTTCCTGACTTTCATCACATGCGTGTCAGCTGTGTCACATCTCTTTACATTTTTGTTTTGTAATTTTCAGTGAAAAATACATCATTTCAATGACTTTTGCTCAATCCTCTGTGTTGCTGATTATATTCAGAAGACGACGAGGGAAGCTTTAGTCCCATGTCTTCAGTTAGCTTCTCCCCGGTTAACTCCACCCTAATGCCTGCGAGAGCTCCAGCAGGTAGAACCCATCTTCCGATAAACAAGTTCCTCCACTGGTTAACTCCACCCTAATGCCTGCGACAGCTCCAGCAGGTAGATCCCATCCTCCAACAAACAAGCTCCTTCCCTGCGTCGCTTTGTTCAATGAACAGTTGTTCAGGTTCGGTTCCTAGTGAACACACATCGGGTTTATGAGACCTCCAGCAGGTGGAACCCACCGTTGGCCTCCCTCTGTTTCTCCCTCTTCCGGGTTTGGACCAGGGTGAAGACCAGAGCAGCCAAAGTGCTCCTGCCCGGACCTCCGCGGTTGAAACTGCGACTTCCGCGGTTGGAACACACCTCACGGCTCCTGACAAAGTATGTCTTGACGTTCCCATGACACTCGCTCACACCCTTCACATATATCTCTCCCCGTAGCTCTCGTGCGAAGCCGCGCCTCACCAGGACATGACTGGTACTTTCAGGGACCTGAACATAAACACAGTGATTTAGGAATCACCCACCCACTAACCCATTACTAGTTTAAACCTGAATGACCCTACACCCCCACCCACTAATCCATTACTAGTTTAAACCTGAATGACCCTACACCCCCACCCACTAACCCATTACTAGTTTAAACCTGAATGACCCTACACCCCCACCCACTAACCCATTACTAGTTTAAACCTGAATGACCCTACACCCCCACCCACT
>JACXGJ010017430.1:0-11188 GCA_016801105.1 Esox niger
GGGAGTATACAAGCAGTGGGGTGTTGCTGCTACCACCGGGAGTATACAAGCAGTGGGGTGTTGCTGCTACCAGACCTCAGAAGGCGTCCGTAACACCTCTGTATTAGTATCTTTGATTGTAACAGCTGCTGTCATGGCCACCTGCGGCTGCTGTGTGATCCCTTGTGTCCGAAGCTTGGCACTGCGGACCATTGAGGCTTCACTGACCAGAACCATGGCGATGCGAGGCGACCTGGTCAATAACCCGACTCTTCCCTTCCTGGATGATCTGGATGTGGATCACTAGATAGATCAATATATTTAACTCAGCTTCTGTGTACTGATTCTGTTTGTCTTTATTATTTCTGCATTATTCTCATTCACTTGTCTGTACTAGTTGTTTGTGTGTACCGACGAGACCTACGTGTTGTGCTTTTTAGAGTTTCATATAGTTGGTGAGGTTTGGTAAACCTCATGGGGGGGAAATATGGTGGAATAACTAACAGCTTGAAGACTGCAACACTTTAACTTTAGGTTTCACATGCATACATGACACAGGATAAGTTAAAATACCTAGCAACTGTTCATGGGCGACCAAAACAGGAAACAAAGCCCTCATTTCTGTGACAAGATTGAGGAAACGCAACAGCATATGTGCACAAACATAAATTTTCAGCCTAGCAATAACATTGGGCAGAATAGTAGCAGCCAATAGGATGGCGTCACACGTAGGCAAAGGACCAACAATACTCATATAAGGGGGCGGGACACTAGGGAGGGGGCGGGACACTAGGGAGGGGGCGGGACACTAGGGAGGGGGCTTCTGCTTCTGCTTCATTTGTTATCTTCTTTCTTCTTGATAGGGAAGCATAAGGGGATAAACCAGCGGAGCTGATGAACTAGAACATCTGCAGCTATTTTAAGTATATATGCAAGGATGTACATGAGAAGAATGTCTGAAACCAATGAAGCAAGTGAGTGGGCCTACCACCAATACACTTTTATCATGCATGTGTCAAAGTGTTTGTGATAATATAGGCTATGAGATATTAAAGACATACACTTATTGAACCTAAATACAATTATATAGAGGAACAATTCTTCATGTGAATAAAAATACTATTACTGTGAGTTGGAACATTTTATGGTAATACATCAAGCCATGTACTGATTACATGTGTTCCCTAAAATGGTAGGTTTTACTAAGCAAATCTCTGTTCTCTAAGAGGAAAAATGGAAGTTGTGAACATTCTGTGCAACTTAAGGTGCAATGAAGACTGAGACGGTAACCACTAAATTACAGTTTGAGACAATAGGAGTATTGTAGCTATTTGAGAATAATTTAGGCATAGGTTGTATTTATGTACATACAGCCTCACTCTAGCTCTGATTGTATGGAATATTAAACATGTTAATATTTTAGCCCACAGAACATACAGTCTGCCCATGTATGTGCACTTGTTTAAAATGTAGTAGTCTTGTTGAGTGCGGTGGTCACAAGTCCGATATTCGTCTTTGCGACTCAAAAACGAAAGTATGAATCCGCTATGGAAAAACAAGTAGTGTATTGCTTGGTCGCAATCGTGTGCAGATTCAGAAAATTAAGTGTTTTTCCCATATCGGCTTCAAACAGGTTTTGACGATAAAACTCTGAATCTTGAGTATAAAGCAAACTTCACCCCACTGAGGTTTTCTACCACAGAACAGACGGTCTGCCACTATGGGTCTTGAAACTTCACTTCCTGTTTAGTAGGTTTTAATCAAATGCGGAAATCTCGGGGGGCACACGACCTCCCCATCCTAGGGAAAACTATGATGTATCGCTCCCAATATATCACTGTAAACATAACTGTTTACTTTTAATGACATAATAATACACAGTGAAGGCAATTGTGAACATTATATACACTCAGTAGCGAGTTTTTACGTATCAAAAGATTGGAACCCCTGTTTTTTATTGCCTAATAACGGTTTGATCCACTGCCCCCTGTCCTGGGCTTGTTTTTTTCTAGTCTCTTGACATAATCGCGGGTGGCGCTTTTTGGGGCTCCCTTTGCATGTCAGCGGATGAAGAAAGTTTTATGACACATTCAGATGTGCGCTTCCTGCTTTCATTTTCAAGGAGGATGCCTGCATGTTGACAATGAGACTGAGGATAGACTATATGTAGCAGTGGCTGGCGTTCCACGCCTACCTGTCTGGATGCCACAATGCACATATTCAGATACACTGAAATACACACACACACACACTTGCACAATAACTGATTAGCCAAAACATTATGGCCACTCACAGGTGAAGCGAATAATCTTCAAAAGGGCCTACAATGGGCACGCCAGATTTGGAACTGGACGTTGGAGCAGAGGAAGGTCGCCTGGTCAAATGAAGCACTTTTTTTTAAACTTCAAGTGGACGGCTATGTATGTGTGCGTCGTTTACCAGGGGAAGTGATGGTACCAGGATGCACTGAGGGAAGACAACGTGCCAGTGGAGGGAGTGTGATGCTCTGGGCAATGTTCTGCTGGGAAACACTGGGTCTGGGTATCCATGCAGATGTCAATTTGTCATCTGCCCCCTACCTAAACATGGTTACAGACCAGGTACTCCTCTTCATGACAGTGCTATTCCCTGATGGCTGGATAATACAACCAGCCACACTGCACACATTGTACAGGAATGTTAGAGGAACTTGAAGAATTCAAGTTGCTGTTCTGGCCTCCAAATTCCACAGATCTCAATGAGATTGAGCAACTGTGGGGATGTGCTTGAGCAACAAGTCCAATCTTGCAACTTACAGAATTTGAAGGATCTGCTTCTAACGTCTTGCTGCCAGATACCACAGGACATTCAGGGGTGTTGTTGAGTCTACAGCTCGGCACGTCAGTACCCTTGTCGCACACTGAGGAAACAAACCAATACCTGGTGGGGTGGGGGCAAATGTTTTGATGGAAATATTATCAGGAACCCCCAAGTACCCCAAAAATTTGTTAAAATATTTTTTCGTCTCAAAATAAAAAGTCATGCCATAGAGTGTTAGGGAAAGCAACGACCATAATGTAAAAAAACATAGTCGCTTGTCAGATTTTCACAACGATTTTCACGACCGGTGATTATTTCAAGTGACTTTAAACAAGCCCACAGTCATGTGTTATATGCAGACTTGCCAACACTGGTGATGAGTCAAGGTCACAGTGTCGCTGATGTTGTCCCTGAGGCACCTGATGTCAAGCTCTATGTCTGCCATATGTTGGTATAGCTTCTCAACGTTAGATAATTCTACGTAATTTACATCATGCTAAGTTTAAATATTTCACTAGACACCATTAAGCATTGTGTTTAACTGACTAATGTTTCTTATTAAGTTTACCTCAACCACAAAAGGCCTCTACGGCTTTTGCCACTGGCTGTTTTAAGAGCTTATTAGCCAGTAACAGGCTTACTAGTATCTACCAAGTTACTACTTGGAATAGTCATAAGAATTGAGAAATTGCTAGCAAGCGTGAAGTTGATCTTTTTCATGCCAAAGCAATTTAATTTCTTGATACAACAACGTTCGATATTCTTTCTTTCTTGAATGACATTGATACAATAACTATCAATATAGGTGACAATAACTGACTTTTTCTTAAAGTGAAAAGATGAGAATCGTGTAGCCAGATCATTTTTAATCCATTAGGATTCTTGAACGAAGAAGAATCCCTAAGTGAAATATGCTCTTCTATGGGGGCTAAACTTACGCGGCTTGGCGAAAACACATCCCCTTCATTTCATCCTCCAGCATCTGGACTCCTTGGTACCTACGCCAGAATCCTGTTTCTGGACTTCAGTTCCACATTCCACACCATAATTCCTGCTTTGCTCCAGGAAAACTGTCCCAACTAGGAGTGCCTGGGTCCACATGCATGTCCCCGTCTCCCCCCAAGGCTGTGTCCTGTCCCCCCTGCTCTTCCCCCTGTACACCAACAGCTGCCCCTCCAATCACCACTCAGTCAAGTTCCTGAAGTTTGTGGATGACACCACCCTTTGGACTTATCTCTGATGGAGACGAGTCCACCTACATGTGGGAGATTGACCATCTGGTGTCCCGATGTATTCAGAACAACTAGGAGCTCAAGGCTCTAAAGCCTGTGGAGATGATAGTGGACTTCAGGAGAAACCCAGCCCCCTTCATCACCCTGGTTGGCTGCCCGGTCAACTATGTGGAGTCGTTTAGCATTCTGGGCACCGTCGTCACCCAGGACCTCATGTGGGAGCTGAACAACACCTTGTGCTTTTTTTTTAAATAAAATTGCTGTACCAATGGATCAGAACTAATTCTTAGTTTGTCATGAAACTTACTTTGTCGTGAAACTATTTCAGATTCTGATGCAACACAGTAGTGAACATGCCCATTTCTTAACTTTTTGAAATAAGTTGCTGGCATCAAATACAAAATGGGCATGTATTTTTCAAAAAACAATAGCATTTCTCTCTTTCAACATTAGATTTTTGTTGTCTTTGTACGATTGTCAATTAAATATAGAGGTGAAAACAGTGATGTTCACATTATTTATTAGCATTTTTCTATTTTTATTTGCATCACAGCATTTTTGGAAACAGGGTTCTACTATTTGTCATTTTTCTTGGGGGGGGGGGAATTAGAGGGTATAATATTTATGATCTTTGCCTTTTTGTGTGTTGTACAGATTTTGGAAGATATTTTGCCCTGAGGATTGTTCTACTGGGTAGAACTGGATCAGGGAAGAGTGCAACAGGAAACACCATCCTGGGGAGAGAAGCATTTAAATCAGAACCTTCTCCACAGTCTGTGACTTTACACTGTATTAAAAAGAGTGGGGAAGTGGCTGGAAGGAAGATCAGTGTGATTGACACACCTGGTCTTTTTGACACAAAAATGACTGTTAAAGACATGAAAAAAGAAATTGTGAATTGTATCAAAGTTTCAGTACCCGGACCTCATGTGTTCCTCCTGGTGATCAGCCTGGGGAGGTTCACCGAGGAGGAGAAGAACGTTGTGAAGTGGATCCAAGAGAACTTTGGAGAAGAAGCCTCAAAGTACATTATTGTGCTGTTCACTGGTGAAGATCAGTTAAATGGTAAATCAGTTGAGGAATTTGTGGGAGAAAGCGAGGCGCTTCATGAAATAGTTAATATCTGTGGAGGCAGATATCACTCTGTGAACAATCAGACTCAATGCCTCTCTCAGATCCAAGAGTTGATGAAGAAGGTAGAGAAGATGGTGGAGAGGAATAAATGTCGATATTACACAAACGAGATGTACCAGCAAGCACAGAAATGGCAGAATACTCCCCAACTCATTAAGAAGATAATAAAAAAATTTTCAGCTCCAGCTCATTGTCTGGAACAGGTAAATACAGTTACTGAAAATGTGAAGGAATGGTGTATCTATACATGTCAGGATATGTTGGAAAAGGCTTTCAAAGGTGCCATTGGAGCAGCAGTGTTTGTGGTCATGTGGCAGGCAGTCGATGCACCTGACTGGGAAGCCATCTTATGGCTCGTGACTAGAAGACTGGCCCTTCTATGTGTGGTTCTAGTTCTCTATGCAGCCTATCGTTGGTGGACTGGAAAGAAACAACAAAAATTATAAATAAATGTATACATTAGTGAAAGAAAAGGGCAAATGACTATCAGTTTTGGGGAGTAGTGAACTACATTATTTTAACCAATAAGTAGTGATGGCTGAAAGGTGGTTTTAAGTGGTCCATAACTTTCTTGCGATGTAATTGTGTAACTAAATACTGGATTTTTGTTTTCTGCAAAAAAGGAATCTTCAGTTCCTTTTCTGTAACACACCTGCCTACTAATCGAACCATGGATTTTTAAAAGGGTGAATGTAAGATCTGTTCTTCAAATTTACTTTAACATAAGCTTTCATTTCTCTTTGCAGTGTCTGTATTAATACTTTGTGACACATGTTTATCTAAAAGGGATTAAAAATGTTAGGTTTGTTTGTAATTCTTTGTGTACAGTTTGTTTAATTCATTCCGGCAACAGTGGTTAATTTGAGAATGTTACCGACAGAACAAGATGTGAATCCATTATCTGTTGCATAACAGCATAAAGTTATCTATTTTCCACAACAGGGGGACATAACTAATCTGTAGTTATGTGTTTTCCCACTTCTAGAATCCACTTCTAGTTCGATTCTCTTTGTCCATGAATACGTTAGATATTGACACTCTCTGGTTTAGAAAGACGTGTGAATAGGACCAGTGCAACCAACAGTTTTGCTCAGAGGTAGTCTGGTTGAAAATACTGGGGCAATAATTGTTTCAACAACACAGGCATGCAATACTCATTATGTCTGGGAAGGGTGTAGCAAGTTGATAGTTACCCTAAATGTTGTCTTTCTGTACTGAGGCCATGCATGCAGGTGTTGATAGGACTCAAGTGTTCAATGTGAAAATTCCAGTTTGACTTTTAGAAAGTAGTGATTACTGAACATGCCGTAGTCCTAACTAGCACTGGTAAATTATACTATGTGTGATATTTTTGCATTTTGGGACTTTTCATTTGGAAAGGCATTTCAGATAGATGATAATGTAACCGGAGTGCATCTTTTAAAATCACTAATAACACAATGATGTTGGTGACATCTCAGTCAGGCATGTTAGTCCAGTTTTTTCTGATGGAGAGGGGGAAAAGGTATATCTGTCTTAACCACGTTTCCCCAACTTCAGACAGAGCAAAGTATTCAGTCTCTATAATGTATACACAAACCTACATTTTTAATGCATATTTAGTAAAACTTAATTTGAGCTAATAGAATATATTTATGCATCAATAATATTTCATTTACGTGTACATAATTACTAAACAGTCTGCTATTTGTTCAACCGATATGCTTCATTCATGATGATTTGCTGCCTTCGAGTTACACTGACGGAGCAGGTACATGTTTTTGCCCTGCTACCCCCAAGGCTCCAGTACCTCTGAGCCAACTGGAACATTTTCTTTGTCAACATGTTCCGTGAACTCCCGAATTAAATATGACTCATTGCGTAACAGTAAACGTGCAGCATCTTTTATTGATGCAGTGCGCCCTTGGGACCACCAGTGACATTTTTTAATTTAAAGATTTAAAGATATTTATGTTTCCAGTTTAAAGATATTTATGACAGTACTCATTATCCACTGACATTGATTAGAAAACATAGCGGTGGTGTCTGATGTTTAACGTGGGTAATATTCCAAAGAATGTTAGCCAGTTTCCATTACTTTATATGGTAGTAATCAGAGTAACAGGTGTTTCATACTAAATAATAATATAATGAAAATGTAAGCTTTGTGAATAATGTTTGGTATGCCACAAAATTAATTAATAAATAACAAATGAACAGATACGTACATATTTCAATTTCTTCAAATAATATTTGTTTCAGTCTCCCAGAAGCCCAACTGTCAACCATAAAAGTATAAATAGTTATTTAGGCTATGCAAGGAATCACCCACTTCCTGGAACTGCCTGCTGTCTTACATGCATCGCACTGTTTTAAATTTATTTCACCATGTGTGTTTCCACAGATCCAGAGAAGCCCAGTGACCTGAGGATAGTTCTTGTAGGTAAGACTGGAGCTGGGAAGAGTGCCACAGGAAACACCATCCTGGGGATGAAAGATGCGTTTAAATCAGAGGCGTCTGCTGTGTCTGTCACTGCAGAGACTAAGAAGCAGAGTAAACTAATGGATGAGAGGATGATTCATGTGATTGACACCCCGGGGCTCTTTGACACTTCATTGGATGATGCGACGATGAAGACAGAAATAGATAAGTGTATAGAAGAGTCCGTCCCAGGACCCCATGCGTTCCTGCTGGTGATCAAGCTGACGAGGTTCACAGAGGAGGAGAGGAACACTGTGAAGTGGATCCAGCAGAACTTTGGAGAAGAAGCCTCAAAGTACACCATCGTACTGTTTACTGGAAAAGATCAGCTGGGGGGGAAAACCACTCAGGAGTTTGTGAAGGAGAGTGATGAGCTACAAGCTCTCATTAAGGAATGTGGAGGGAGATATCAATCTTTTAATAATGCTAATTTAAAGGACCGTACTCAGGTTGAAAAGTTGTTGAAGAAGATGGAGAAGATGATTGAGGACAATGAGGAGAAATATTACACCAACGAGATGTTCTTGAGGGCCCAGGAGATTCTAGAATGGGAAAATAATCTGAGAGTAAAACACATAAAGTCTTTACCATTACTTTTAAGATTACTGGTGGCCTATCCATCCATAATGTTTAATAGAAAGCTTTTGAAGCAATCTAGACGTATTTCCTTAAAGAAAAAGATCTATGATTTGAAATGGGGAACAAATACTATCAGGGATGAGCTCAGAGGAAGTGCAGAAACATCTGACCAAAAAACTACTGCCACACGTTCAGGACCGAATGTAGGTTCTGATGTTTCTCTATCAACCCCAAATAGGCTAGAATCCGTCCCGGACACCAGTACCTCAGCTACAATGAACACCGTTGTTCCAACCCCCACACCTCTCCATCACACCCATAGCCCAGACACTTCTAGACCAGACACCTTAACCATCTCCATTCCACTGCTTTCAAATGGATTGGTATATCTGACACTGGGAGCTGTGCTGGTGTGCATATTGGCAGTGTATACAGGCCTGTCTATGATGGGATAAATATAGCACTATGGATGATCATGAGGTGAGTCTGGGAAACACTTAATTAGTGGGCTGTTGTCGTACAACAATCAGCAGTGATACTTAAATTAATGTGAAGACAGTAGAAATGCTGTAAGTTGAATCAGAAAAATAAAAGCAGTGTATAATGTAGAGTTAGAGATTGCATGGTTATTCAGACATTACTTTACGTTGTTATAGTTCTGTACATATCCTATTGGATCAGCAGGAACCTGTGAAGTTTTTCATTTTAATTGGTGTTAAGTTTTTCAAGCAAGAAATACAGATTGGTTTAAATGTAGCAGTAGTCTTTAACTGGTAAAGCCAGGAGTGGATAG
Organism: Esox niger; assembly: GCA_016801105.1. Taxonomy (NCBI): domain Eukaryota; kingdom Metazoa; phylum Chordata; class Actinopteri; order Esociformes; family Esocidae; genus Esox; species Esox niger. Next base: position 8,978 of record JACXGJ010017430.1, read on the forward strand.
GTCACCAGTTTAGAGCATGGTTCTTCACTAGGTTTTTGCCTTGGATCTTTTGTTTTGCTTGTGAATTAGACTTCTGCAGCTAAATTTCTTGCTCAATTAGATTTTAGGACAGCTGTCTTAAGTCACTTTTAAATAAACTGCTTATTTGTAATGAGTGTTATTGTTAGATTATGTTTAGTACTGCAAAACAGAAAAAAAACACTTTAACTATGTGTCAGTATCTTGTTGCTCTTTGGAATATCAGCCTGCGTATCTGTATAATCCTTTTGTGACAACAAACGTTTTTAACAAGGCTTTGACTTGAGTGATTGGTTGTATTCCATCACTTTTTATTTGAAATGATACAATGACTACTGTATGTGGTTAAAGTGCTGTCTGACCGCTTTTATTTTGTATTCATATCCATCCATATTGGTTGAATAATTTAGAAATGACAATACTATACGTATTCCACTGTATTTCTGAGGACCAAAAGTATTTGGCCAATGGGGTTCAGTTGTTCTTGCATGTCAATGTCTAGTCTTGGTTCTGGGTGTGTTGGTTATTATACATGGAAATGAATGGCTACATCTGAAACTGGCTCACTTGTCTTCATTGATGATGTCACTCCTGACAGCAGCAGCTGGATTCATTCTGAAATGTACAGAAACATCTTGTCTGCTCAGAAACAACTGAATGCCTTTCAACTTATTGGATGTTGCTTTGTCATACAGCAGGGCATTAACCCCACAAAACACCCTGCCGTCGACACCAGTTACCCAAAAATACACTGCCATAAACACCGGTTACCCCAAAATACCCTGCCATAGACCCTGGTTACCCCAAAACACCCTGCCATAGACACCAGTTACCCCAAAGCACCCTGCCATAAACACCGGTTACCCCAAAACACCTTGCCATAAACACCGGTTACCCCAAAATACCCTGCCATAAACACCGGTTACCCCAAAACACACCAAGGAGTGTTTCAATGCCAAAGCTGGGAAAGATCATGACTGGCTCAAGTCAATCACCATTTGAATCCAATAAAAAAATGCACTGTGTTCATCTTAAGAGAAGAATGACGGTAAAAAGGCCAGAAATTATCAGGAAGTGGAGATGGCTGTTGTACAGGCCTGGCAGAGCATCAGCAGGGAAAAGACCCAGAGTCTAGTGATGTATATGGTTCTCAACCTATAGGCAAACCTTGCATGTACTTGATAAACAACTAAGTAGTACATTTGGTACTTTAACATGGGTCAGGACCGTATGTCACTTATGGAAAATATGGTCAACTTATTTTGAGCGTTAAGACCTAAGAGTATATTATGGGGCCAATATACCAATGCACAAGGTATGCACATGTTGTGATGCAGGAGAGCAAAGGTTCTGATAAACAAGGTAAGATAAATATCTGCAGATCAGGGTCTGACGAGATACTTTTCCTTGTTGATAAGTTTCTCTTCATAGCATACGATTTTCTTTCATTTTCTTTACTGTTGTGTCTCTTAGATCTGAAAGGGAACCAAAACCACACTTAGAAACCACAACTGAGCCAAAAAGAAAGATATAATAAAACACACGACAAAGTGTACGTCAATTTGTAGTTGAAATAATATATGCAATACACAAAAAAAAATTATGAAGAAAAGTCAAACTAAACCAGTCAGTGCTGCTTTAAAATGTGTGGTAATCCACAGACACGTCTTGTCCAGTTTCCTATGTACTACTCATTACAATGGACCCCATTCAGATGCTGGAGACCCTTCTGCAGTGCATGGATCCCTTCTGCAGTGCACGGATCCCTTCTGCAGTGCACGGATCCCTTCTGCAGTGCACGGATCCCTTCTGCAGTGCATGGATCCCTTCTGCAGTGCACGGATCCCTTCTGCAGTGCACGGATCCCTTCTGCAGTGCATGGATCCCTTCTGCAGTGCATGGATCCCTTCTTCAGTGCATGGATCCCTTCTGCGGTGCATGGATCCCTACTGCGGTGCATGGATCCCTTCTTCAGTGCATGGATCCCTTCTGCAGTGCACGGATCCTTTCTGCAGTGCATGGTGTTAGTCAGTACTACTGTCTTGGGGTGGGAGGTGTTACTCAGTACTACTGTCTTGGGGTGGGGGGTGTTACTCAGTACTACTGTCTTGGGGTGGGAGGTGTTACTCAGTACTACTGTCTTGGGGTGGGAGGTGTTAGTCAGTACTACTGTCTTGGGGTGGGAGGTGTTAG
>JACXGJ010017432.1:0-11188 GCA_016801105.1 Esox niger
CCTCAGTCTCTCTCACCCTCTCCCCATCCTTCCCCTCCCCACCTCTCCCCTCCTTCTGTCCTGCCTGATAATGAGTTATCTTATTAGGAGCAGGTGAGTTTGAGCTCCCCAGGCCAGAGGTGTATGTGTCTCTCTGTGTGAGTGTGTGTGTGTGTGTCTCTCTGTGTGTGTGTGTGTGTGTCTCTCTGTGTGTGTGTGTTTCTTTGTGTGTGTGTGTGTGTGTGTGTGTACGCGCACATGCGTGCCCTTGCCGCACAGGCTGAAAGTTCTCCCAGCTTGCCTTCACCCCAGGTTGACTAATTTCCGTGACACTAATTACAGACAAGAATCTATACAAAGCTTCAGCGTTTAAAAGCTTCCATGAAAAGTTCTTTTTATGGCTAATGTCTGCATCTAATAAAGCCATTAAATTACGATTACCATACAGTGTTGATGAGATATGGTTACCGTGTAACCTGATAAGTGTATAGCTGGGTATAGATATTTAAAGAATATTGGTTTTCAGTACCATTATTTTGATTCAGTATCAACTAATTGAAGCATCAATCCACGGTCAACCTACTGCAGATCGCCATAAAGAAAACTGCACATTTCAATCATGATTGCTACACAGAGACCGTATTTTATAGAGGCCGTGTATTTTGCAAGATGTGATGTGAATTTTAGTCGGACTACCCGGGGATTTTTCGCTCCAGTGGGGGAATGGTGTGAACTGTGACGGTAGCACCTGTCCACTCTCAACAGCGATAAGAAAAGGGCTGGGGTAAAAGCTTAACTCCCATTTAACCAGACTCGCCGGTGAGCGGATTCCTTAAACTCCAAGAAATGTCTCCTTTCGTTGACACTGCATTATGATAACCCTTTGAAGGTTTGCGGAGGGGAAGCGAGGTACGAAGTGATGGAGAACGCGGATTAAAAGAAATGGGGAGGATGAAAGTGCACATTCGCTCCATTGTATTAATTGCCGTCTGGATTGTCGCTGCCTCCTGACACCGTCCCCATCATGAATGTGTCGATGTGCAGTAATACGGGCCCATTTACGAGGAGAGCAATTACAGTACATCCATCAGCATCTGGCAATAACCACGGCATTTATCTCTCGCTTGTGGAGGCTTCCCTTGCCTGTCCTTCCTCCCCCACCCATATCACTGTCTAGCCCCCCACCCCCCCCACCCACCATGGGGGATGACTATAAGGATCCCACCCCACCTCCTCCCATGACCCAGTTGTGAGGCGAGGAGGGGTGAGCGGCGACGGTTGTGTTTACCTCAGAGAGAGACTGGATGCTCGGCTTCCTCTCTCTTTCAGCAGCGCTTCACACTCGGATACACACACACACTGCTGCCCTGCGTTAGCACATGGCTCCGGGCTCGGCGTCTGTTTCGCGTGTTGTTCAGTGCATTTGGGTCCGGGCCACGGCGGTGTGATGCCGGCTCGGGGGTTATGATGGGAAGTTCCTAAAGGACACCGCGTAGGAGATGGAAGAGGACACTGTCTCAGACAAAGGAGAAGCTTTCAGAGGTCTGGGCGAGTAATGAGGGTGTGCCTCCTCCCCTTTGTGTGTGCGTGTGCGTGTGCGCATGTTTGAGAAATTACTCTGTGTGTCAGTCGTTTTTTTTTTTTTTACTTATATTTAATGCCAGAGCTCTTGGGAACACTCAGTGGGAGAGTTTGTTTACATGTAGTCTTTTTTTCCTGGAGATGAGGAGAACTCACAGATGCCTACTCAGTGCCAAAGAGGGGAAGGAGAGCCTCAGAGATTGGACAATTACCTAACATATGGAACAGCTTTATGGATGCCTTGCTTCTCTCCCTTTAGGAAGCTGTCATTTATACACGTCCTTGCCAGCAGTACTTTCCCACAAATGCAGAGACGCGACCCCTTTCTGACCCACACCCTCCCCCCCCAGACGTCTCAGTCCATCTCCGCGAAAACATCCACATTCCACCACCCTGGTTTCCGCTTGGACTATGGCAGATATAGCTGACTAAATGAGGAATGCAAGGCTTTTAAAGAAAATGTAACGGTTTAGAAGTTTCCCTTAAAAGTTTATCTAGTATTTCTGCTGTTTTGGTGTTTACATAGTAAATATGTTCTATTTCCTTCACCAGGTCTTTTAATAGAAGAGGCCCAAATGAGGGTCTCTTCACAGTGGAATGAACTGTTTATTTATGTTTGGTGTGTTTGTATGTGTATGTGTGTGTGTGTGTGTGTGTGTGTGTGTGTGTCTATTTGAGGTTAGGCCTGCTCGTACCTGATTCAGTTACCATGTTTTGGGTGATGTATCAGTTTGTAGTGGAGACATTTAGACCAGCTGTAGTTATGTCTCCATCAGTCTGGGACTGACTCAGAAGGATTGTCGGATTATCGGGGACAGACTCAGAAGAAATATCTGAAAACAGACTCAGAAGATATATCTGAAAACAGACTCAGAAGAGCTTTCTGAAAATAGCTGTTTTGATCATAAATTCTGATAACTGGTTGAGTTTTACCATGGTCGGAGTATCCTTCCTGCCCGAAAGTCTCACCACTCTGTCTTATGAACTCCCAGTAACCATAACAGTCTAGTGTTAGGCAGAGACTAATAATTCCATTTTTGGCAATGGAGAGATTGAAGTAATTTGAATATCCCTGAACATTTAACAGAGAGGCTTATCCTACCCCCTGGAATGGATAGAGTAATAAGAAGGGGGTAAATCCTATGTGTGGTGGATTTACCATAGAATCCCCTTCTGGTCAGAAGAGCAGGTTTCTCTACATCCTCACCCAGTCAGCAATCTCATACAGTGCAGCATTCCTGTATTTTGAGATTTATTTTGGAAAGTTCTGGTATCTTTTCTAAAATTCAGACACTTTCCAGGAATCCTATGTGGAAGATTTCTATACTTAAAAGTGAAAAAGTAGGTTATCTGTAATCTCCTAAATTAGATTTCTGGAAAATCCTGGAATATTTTTGAAAAGCTACAGTAATGTGTCCTGCCACCCTAGTTGGGTTTGAGCTTAATAACCGCAGGTTAAGAAGAAAGCTCCAGTTCCAAAAGCTGGTTCCCAGAGAGATATATAAACGATAGCTATATAAACAATAGCTATATAAACGAGAGCTATATAAACGATAGATATATTAACGATAGATATATAAACGACAGATATTTATTCATATATATATAAATAATAGATATATAAACGATTGATATATAAATGAGAGAGATATAAATGAGAGGTATATAAACATTAGATATATAAATGATGGATATATAAACGGGGTTCAACCTGACTGTATTCCTGAGAAAATTTATGTTTTAGTACTTATTACAGTTTTTTACGATTGCTAACACCCATTGTTCAATGCCGCGGATACATGCGCAAAGCAAGTGCATTGTTGATGTCTTACCGAGGGTCAATGTCAGGTCTTCTCCAACAGAAGCCCTGGCTTAATGGTAATATCCATGCTAGGCTCAGAGCATGGACGTTTGTCTATAGCTCTGGGGACCTGGAGGCTTTGAAGAGATCCACATATGACCTACGGCAGGCAATCAGCCATGGAAAATAAGACTTCAGGGATAAGTTGGAGTCTAACTACCACAGCTCAGACTCCAGCTCAGTCTCTAGCTCAGACTCCAGCTCAGACTCCAGATCAAACTCCAGCTCAGTCTCCAGGTCAGACTCCAGCTCAGACTCCAGCTCAGTCTCCAGGTCAGACTCCAGCTCAGACCCCAGCTTAGTCTCTAGCTCAGACTCCAGCTCAGACTCCATTTCAGACTCCAGCTCAGATTCCAGGTCAGACTCCAGGTCAGACTCCAGCTCAGACCCCAGGTCAGACTCCAGCTCAGTCTCCAGGTCAGACTCCAGCTCAGACCCCAGCTCAGTCTCCATTTCAGACTCCAGCTCAGATTCCAGGTCAGACTCCAGCTCAGACCCGGGTGGACTGCAACACATCACAGAATACAAGGGGAGAAATAGCAATTATTCTCGTCCGGCAGCTTCGCTCCCTGACGAGCTTAACACATTCAATGCACAGTTTGAGGTGACCAACACAATTCCTTTTGTGAGGCTTGCTGAAGACCAGGTCGACTGCACTCGGCCAACGTGAGGAGAGCTCTTAAAAGAGTGAACCTGCTGAAGTCACCAGGGTCAGGTGGCATTCCAGGCCATGTCCTCGGGGGGGGGACGGACGGACGACGACGACCATCGTCCCTGTACCAATGAAACCTTCCATCAGCGTCCTGACTGACTACTGCCCTGTAGCTCTGACCTTCATCAAGTGGCTGGTCAGAACTCACATCTGTGCCACCCTTCCTGACACCTTGAACCTCTGTCAATTTGCATAATGCACCAATAAACCTATGGACGATGCCATCGCCCTGATTGCACACACTACCCACTCCCTCCTGGAAAAAGGCAACACATAGGTGAGGATGCTGTTCGTGGACTACAGCTCTGCATTCAACACAACTGTGCCTGATAAAATTACTCCTTAGCTCAGGACCCTGGGTTCTAACACCTCCCTTTGCAATTGGATCCTGAACTTCCTGACGAGCAGATCCCTGGTGGTGAGAATGGGAAACCACACCTCCTCTGCACTGACCCTGAGCATTGGAGCCCCACAGGGCTGTATAGTCACCCTTTTCCTGTATTCCCTATTCATGTATGACTGCATGGCCACACACAGCTCCAACACCATCCTTAAATTTCACAGGTGACACCACCTTCCTGGATCTCATCTCTAACAAGGAGGAGACCGCTTACAGAGAGGAGAAAAAGGTCCTGGCTACATGGTGCGAGGACAACAGCCTCTCCCTCAACGTCTGCAAGACTAAGGAGATGATCGTGGACTTCAGGAAGGGACAGATTTGGTGTCATGCCCCCGTACACATCGATAGAGCTGAAGTGGAGACAGTTGAATTCAAATATCTCAGTGTGTTCATCAAATAAGACCTCACCTGGTCCAGGCAAGCAGACACTGCGGCAAAAACTGCCCAAAGCGTCTATACTTCCTGAGGAGACTAAAGAAGTTTGGCATGTCTGTAAAAACTCTCACCAACTCCTACAGGTGCACCAATGAAAGCATCCTCTCAGGCTGCGTTACTGCCTGTTACAGCAGCTGCTCTGCTGCAGACCGCAAGTCCCTGCAGAGGGTAGTGAAGTCTGCAGAGCGTATCATCAGCTGCCATCTCCCCCCTGTGCAAGGCATCTACGATACACAGTGCCTCAGGAAAGCACAGAATATCATCAAAGATTTAAAGATCACATCTACCCAGGCTGTGGTCTGTTCACACTGCTGCCGTCTGGTAGACACTCCCGGAGCATTGGAGCACGCACTTCCAGACTCAAAAACAAGTTTATTCCCTCAGGCCAAAAGGCCCCTCAACCAGTTAAACTAACTTCAAAAGTCTAAACACAGTTATCACAACAGCACTCTGTGTGGCAACCTGTGAATAATTTTCATTGCTTTGACGCAAAATACATTTAATGAGAACGTCCTTCAAATTTCAAAAATACTTGTATCACAAAACACATTTATCAGCAGAACTGTATCTACAGACCATTTTGCATATGTTAAGATACCATTATCAAAACAATTAAACTTAAGTTCAAAAGTACTAAACATTTTATTACACTGCAGTTATTGACATTTCTGCAGTAAATGCAAAATAGAAAATCTTAAATAAAAATAAAATAATAATGATAATTATTCACAGCTGATATTAATTCCACATAATGTATCTGAAGACCTACCCAGGCTATATGGTGTGATGTGGATGAGAACTTGTGGCCCAATGCAGCAGACAGAGTTTAATTTGGACAATATGCTATGCATATTTATAGTGTGTATACACTTTTTGTTTGTTTAACTAGAATTTTTAGTTTTTGTGTATTTTGGAGTTACTCTGCATTAAGCCGAGTACAGTCATTTGCCTTCTGCCTTATTTCTTACATATCTTGAAGAACAATCTATACTGTACAGGTTTGCCACTCTTCTTTTGTAAAAATGGTAAATATAAAAAATATGATATCTAAGACATGTTGATCGCGGTTTTTAGAGTTTTGTCGGTCATGATACTCTGAATGATAAAGTGTGAATGCGGTGGGTGACTGTTAGCTTTCATTTGGTAGAAAGAATTGCCTTTGAGACATATAGGGTGTGCGTATTCAAATTTCATGCTGTTTTGATAACTGTATTTAGAGTTTTGCACATGTATCTGCAGATTTGAACAATGCTTGTTAGCAATTGTAAAAAAATGTAAATCAGAAAGATGTGAATTAGATTTTGGGCTTTTTCTCTCTCTATCACTTAATCTCTCTGTCTCTTTATCTCTCTATCTCTCTCTCTGTCTCTGTATCGCTCTCTGTCTCTCCCTCTTCTGTGATGAATTTGTATTAGAACCTTATTCCCTCATATTAACAGATGTTATCCCGGCTGTCTGCCTAGCAGATTAATAGTGTATTTATTTCTGTGCGTGTATGTGTTTTTTTTTGTCTTTTGTCTTTTTGAATGTGTGGTGAGTGTGTAGCGCTTGTTTGTCTTTGTGTAATTTGCATGTGTTTAAGCCTTTCTCTGATTGGTTTGAAATGTTTTGTTTAGAATCTGAGTAAACCTAAGGGAGCATTGGAATGCATTTGGGAATGATACATTGTTGGGAGTGGGAAGCGAGTGGGAGGCGAGACAAAGACAGAAGGAATCATTTCTTGCTTTCCTGTTAGTGGATGTACAGTATTCATAGATGTCCACTGCATGGCCCATTCTGAGGGACCGTGTGCTTCATATTAAGAGAATGGAAAGGGGAATGGAGAGAGTGAGAGGATATTGGTTTGATGAGGTTACTGGTTTGATGAGGTTCCTAGTTGGATGAGGTTACTGGTTTGATGAAGTTACTGGTTTAAGGCCAGGCACCAACCGCTAAGAGTATTTTCCCCCCTTACTCTAATCAGACTGAGATTTTACCAGTTGCATGTATTCAGAGATCCATTATATTTATTATTGCAAGTTTATGCAAATCATGCTAAATGTCCTTACGGTTTTTCTCAATCGCTTTGGCAATTTTTTTGAAACAGTCTTAATGTTCTCTAAACTGTCAGTACAAACTGTTTCATGGGACATCTCAACTCAATGGCATGTCTGCAAAATGTAGTAACTTACCCCAAAAAATGTATTAATGCTTCAAAACTTAGTTGTTGTGTCAGTAAATTGGCCAGTGCCACCAAAAGGTTCTCATTGTGTGAACTGTACAGGTCAAAATGTTTAGAGTTTTTTTCACCATGGCAGTCAACCTGGGAAATATTTGTTATACAGAAATGTCAGTTTTGTTCTACTTTTTTGTCTTGCTGAATGCTGGTATGTATCACAGTTTTTAGACACCAGTCTGGGAAAAGTGAATAGTGTACAATACTGCAGTACATAGAAAAAGGATATGCATGTTTGTACAGTAAATTTAGCGATGCGTTACATGTAAACAGAAAATGTCTGCAAGTTCCCATCTTCTTGGTGGACATCCTATCGCTCTTGTTGGTCTGTCAACATCACATCAATATTTTCCCTTGCGACGCATCAGGGAGAAAAACTCCTAGCTATTCCTATTTCATTACTGTGTCACCTGGCAGATAATTTTCCAATTTAGCAGACATCACAAACATTCCAATTCATAGATATTTATGGAATATACATGTATGTCTGACAGTTGTTGATAATTGAATGGTTTATTTTGCATGTGATGGCTCACATGATGAAAGAATCGAAGTTGTGAAGAGTATGAAAATGTCACTGAGAATCAACAAATTAGTTTTCATCAGCAAGCCATGTGCATGTAGGTATTGTGCCTATTGTAGACAATTGTACTTTTTCCTTTGCATACGTGCCAAAACACGTGCAGTTTCCTTTAATGAACAATATATTCTAACGTGGTGTGAGCCATAAACTAGTTGTTGAGGGATTTGAAATTATTGTTTTGAAAAAAGTTATTCTCATTAGAGAATTTTACCCAAACGATTGAGAAAAACTGTAAATAGCTGCTAATTTGCATATTACGAGAATACATTCTTCAACACATTGCTTCAAGGCAGAATGACTGTACTGTTTACGTAGTCAGACATGAAGAGAGCAGTCAATCAACATTTTGATATCGCATGAAATTTTATAAAAAACTAAGAATTTCATATTTTGCCTATATTTACAGACAAAATGACACTTAAAATCTAAATAACAGAAGATATTAAAATAGCTAAAGTGTAAACCTGGTTATTAGACCTAAGAACTTTTGTGTGGTATATTGTAAATGTACCTCTTTTGTAGAGTGAGAGAAATTGATTGGCTGATGGAAAACATGTCATTTCGAGAAGGTTGATAAAAATAGGCTCATGCAATTAGAATGTACTTTCCAGAAGTAAGTATGAGGCATCTTTCAGTGGAAATAAAACGTCAACAAAGGATGGACTAGCTAGCGAAATGCTCCTGGAAAACAAGCTTTTGAATTATATATGATTCAACGTGGACATTTTCTTTATATTGATTGAATGACTACATGAAACATGCTAACAATATTTATATTTATGCTATGTGTAGGTCACAGGGTTGTGATATAATTATATGAATCAGGTATTTACATCAGTTATTTTCAAATGATTTGTACATTTTATGAAGGCATTAAAGTTATAGTTGCAAAGTATCCCAAAATCCGAAAATTGACAGATTTTTGTGCCTGGCCTTAATGAGGTTACTGGTTTGATGAGGTTACTAGTTTGATGAGGTTACTGGTTTAAGGAGGTTATGGGTTTGATGAGGTTCCTAGTTTGATGAGGTTCCTAGTTTGATGAGGTCACTGGTTTGATGAAGTTACTAGTTGGATGATGTTACTGGTTTGATGAAGTTACTGGTTTAAAGCCAGGCACCAACCGCTAATAGTATTTTACTGATTACTGGTTTACTGGTTTACAGTTTTTCGCGAATGAGAAAATCTTTAATGAGAGTACCAGTTTCATGTGGTTACTTGTTTAATGAGAGTACCGGTTTTATGAGGTTACTGGTTTGATGTGGTAATCGGTTTGATGAGGTCACTAATTTAATGAGGTAATCAGTTTGATGAGGATACTGGTTTATTGAGGTTTCCGGTTTAATGAGGTAATCGGTATAATGAGGTAATCTGTTTGATGAGGTTACTGGTTTAATGAGAATACCAGTTTTATGAGGTTCCTGGTTTGATGAGGTAATTGATTTGATGAAGTAATGAGGTTACTGGTTTAATGAGGTAACTTTTTTGATGAGGTTACTGGTTTGATGAGGTTACTGGTTTAATGAGGGTACCGGTTTGATGAGTGTATTGGCATGATGAGGTTACTAGTGTGATAAGGTAACCAATTTGACAAATTTACTAGTTTGATGTGGTTACTAGTTTGATAAGGTTACTGATTTGAGGAGGCTACTGGTTTGATGAGGTTACTGGTTTGATGAATTTACTGGTTTAATGAAGTTACTGGTTTTATGAGGTTACTGGTTTGATGAGGTAATCGGTTTGATGAAGTTACTGATTTAATGATGTAATCGGTTTGATGAGGTTACTGATTTAATGAGGTAATTGGTTTGATTAGGTTACTGGTTTGAGGAGGCTACTGGTTTAATGAGGTTACTGGTATAATGAGGTAATCAGTTTGATGAATTTACTGGTTTAATGAAGTAACTGGTTTTATGAGGTTACTGATTTAATGAGGTAATCGGTTTGATGAGGTTACTGGTTTAATGAGGTAATTGGTTTGATGAGGTAATCAGTTTGATGAGTTTATTGGTTTCATAACGTTACTAGTGTGATAAGGTTACCAATTTGACAAGGTTACTGATTTGATCAGGTAACTGATTTGATGGCTTGTTTGCCGTGTAAATGTACATACCTGGTCTTCCAGAGGTTTCTGTCTGAAGCTTGGGGGAGGATGTGGGAGTGACCTCCTGTTGTTCGCCCATCTAAACGTGGTTGTCTAACATCTACCTTGGTCCCTGCCTCTGTTTGGAGCCAGTTGGAAGGGCAAAGCTCAGGTCCTTCCTTATTTTTGTGTTATTGTGGCTTAACTAAGGTTCATCGTTAAAGAGAGCTTTTCAACAATAATGTTGACGCCGAAGGCTGTGTCGAGGTTGGAAGACCAGCTAAATAGGCCTCTGCTTGGCTACCTCCCACTCCAGCAGCATGTCTCCTAGCTCTTGAAGAGAGCAATGTTCTTTGTTTGAAATATGTGGAATGCTGTCAACCATTCCAGTCTTCCCCAGACTTTAGTGTCTTACTCATACGTGTCTCATATGGACTGACCTCATAATTTTGGAATTGTTAGAGGATTCCAAGCTAGTAGAAATAATAGTTAGTAGAAGTTGTGTTTACATGTTTTAGTTTTGTATTTATACTTTTTCATGTTTTGATACTTGAGACTCATCCTGGTCGTTTCTTTTGTTTGTTCCTGAAGTTCACTGTTAGGATAAAACTGATGGAACGAATGAACTGTCTTTGGCAGCCAAAACACAAGAAAATATGAATTAATGTTATATTAATTAATACAACATGTAAATACAAATAAACACATTTAATTTATCCTAGTACTTAGTTCCTTATTTTGTTGTTTGCTTATTTAGGCCTATGAATAAATTTTTGACTAAGATAAATCACATTAGCAGTCTGCAGGTTTGATTTATAGGCTTAAAAGGAGCAAACAACATAAGAAAAAATGAAATAGTAGATATTATGTGATTGTTAATTTGCACGTTTTATTAATAAATATATCACTTCTCATGTTTTAGTTGCTACAGATACAGCTAATGTTGTTGTTCATTGGTAACTGTCTCCTTATGTGTTGCCATTTATCTCTTTCTCAAAGACATCCAACTGGATGTGCATTCCACAACTCACTTTAGTCAATCAGCAATGAGTATTCTACAGTATGTGGTATAAAGCCATAAGGCTTGAGGGGGTGTTGCATATGGCCAGTATCCCATGGCTATGAGCTGTTCTTTGCCGTGTTACATTGGCAATGTACCACGAACCAACCTCTCCTCCAGTCCCATACTCCCCTCTCCTCCAGCCCCATACTCCCCTCTCCTCCAGTCCCACACTCCCCTCTCCTCCAGTCCCACACTCCTCTCTCCTCCAGCCCCATACTCCCCTCTCCTCCAGTCCCACACTCCTCTCTCCTCCAGCCCCATACTCCCCTCTCCTCCAG